>CAUYSK010015815.1:0-25125 GCA_963575035.1 Avahi laniger | reverse complement strand
CCCCCTCCCCCATGCCCAACATCCAATAGATGTTATTCTTATATGTGCACTTATGTGTTGATCAGTTAATACCAATTTGATGGTGAGTACATGTGGTGCTTGTCTTTCCATTCTTGGGATACCTCACTTAGTAGATGATTTTCTTAATAACAGTTTCTTTTCTCTAGCTTAGTTTATTGTAAGAGTACAGTATGTGTTATGTGTTAATCAAATGTTTATGTTATTGGTAAGGCTACTAGTCAATAGGAGGCTGTTAGTATTTAGTTAAATTTTGGTGGAGTTAAGAGTTACATGTGGATTTTCAACTGCATGAGGGGTCAGCGACTCTAACCTCTGAGTTATTCAAGGGTCACCTGTATATTATTTATAAGGTTCTGTTTTTGTTTTTAAATGGTATCATAGTATATGTATTATCACTCTGCAACTTGTTTTTTTTTACTGGAAAATGGACATCCCTTCAGGTTTATGGATGTGACTCTATCTTATTCTTTTTAGAAGCAGCATGTTATTCTTTCACACCCATAATTTATCCATTTATTTCTCTACTGGTAGAGGATCAAGTACATTCCATTTTTACCACTACCAAAACAATGCAGGGGAAGTCCTTACACACTAGTGGTTTTTTATTTCAATAGGGTACGATCTCAAAAGTGGGATTTTTGATCATAGCCTGTATATCCAAACTCTAAAGTTTGTTTTAATAAATACTCCCAATTTATGTTTCTATTCTAATATATTGTGGCATTTTTCACTCCCACCAGCATCATACGTGAATTTCCATTTCGTAACAACTCCACTGTCCTCTAGCCCTGGCTGCTATCCCTTGAACACTTTTTTGTGTCAGTTTCTTTGATTTGCCAATAATGATTCATTTTGTTTCACATGTTTATTGGCCATTTGGATTTCTTCTTCTGCCAATTGCCTGATCATATTCTTTGAACAATTTTGTATTGAATTGCTTGCCTTTCTGTAATTAGTGTGGAGTTCTGCATGAGATTATTAACCCAATTGCTGTCAAATGTCTTCCTTGTCTGTCATCTTTGACTTCAATTATATTGTCTTTTGCCATACAACAGTTTAAAATATTTATATAGCCAGTTATATTTATCTTTTCCTTTGTAGCCTTTGGGTTTACTATTTTGGCTGGGAAAATCTCACCCACTTGAAGCTTATGCAAATGGTCTCCTAGTTTTCTAATTTTTTTTTATTCTTTATGCTTGAATTGTTAATCCATCTGGAATTTATTTTTGCATAGTGTGCAAGCAAAATTTAACTTTGTTTTTTTCCAACCAGTGATGCTTGCACTATTTATTGAATAAACCCTACTGTCTCCACTGAATTGAAATGCCATCCTTGTTATAAATTAATATCCATATATATTTAAATTCATTTTTTGCCTTTCTTTTCCATTCCACTAATTTCAGTATATATTCCTACACCAAAAGCATACCATTTTAAATAAACTAATCTTATAATAACTTTTATTATCTAGAAAGTCAATTCTTGTTTTATTCTTCAATTCAAGATTTGAGGGGATATCTTTGGACACATTTTATTTCATAAAAACTCAAATAATTTTACCCAGTTCTCTTATCACCCCACATTCAAGACACTTTGCTTTGAATTACATTATCTTATATGTTAAATTTTAATTTTTAAAATAATTATAGAATATTAAGCATTTCCATCCTTGAGCGTGTTATATTTAAACATGTGTTTGGATTTATAACATTTAATAATAGTTTACTGTTTTTCTTTATAAAGCTCCGCGCTTTTCATGTTAAGTTTGTTCTTAGGCGTCTTGTAGTTTTTGTTGCTATTGTGAATGAAATTTTTATTACATTCCCACTCCTCTGTTTTCATCTTGTTATTGCTAATAAGCTCTGGACTTTGTCTTCTTGAATCTGAGACAGAGCAAGGGTACCAGTGGCAGAGGAAAAGGCTACCTCTAAGTAAAGTCTGGGGAAATAGACCACAACTTTGTGATTCTTTGAGGGAGCCCAGGAGGTAGAAACCTGCCCATTTGCTGCATATGGTTCTCAGATGTCTCAATCCTACCAAATTTGCAGATTTGGAAAGGACCTACACTGGTGGGCAGAATAACCCACAGCTCCTGAGGTTGGAAAAAGACTTGTACTAGACAGACCTGGCAGCAGAGGCTGTCTTCCCGTGCTTAAAGGGGGGTGATGTTTGGACGGCCCTCAAGGACAGAAACATCATGGACATCCATTGTCCCTCATTTGTCTCCACTTGAGAGAAGTTAAGAGTCTGGCTTCGATGGATGCTGATGGAAACCAAAAATCATAAGCAGACAAAGAAAAACTGTAACTCATCCAGGTGGAGTTCTTATAATAAAAATTATTCAGAAGGTAGTAGCAGTAGCAGAGGTAGCAACAACAACAAACGTGTTTTTTTTGTTTGTTTTGTTTTTTTTTTTTTTTTGAGACAGAGTCTCACTCTGTTGCCCTGGCTAGAGTGAGTGCCGTGGTGTTAGCCTAGCTCACAGCAACCTCAAACTCCTGGGCTTTAGCGATCCGCTGGCCTCGGCCTCCCAGAGTGCTAGGATTACAGGCGTGAGCCACCGCTCCCAGCCAACAAACGTTTTTTGAATGCTTATTCAATGCCAAACACAGCTTCTAAGCACTTTCACAAAGTAAGTCTCAAATTTTAGAATAATCTTAGGAGTTCTGTACTATTATTATTCCCATTTGACAGATGAAGAAACCGAGGCATGGGGAAGTTAAATTACCTGCCCAAGAGAATATAAGAAGAGACAGCAGTTGCAATTTAAAGAACCTATCCTGTTAACCATCATGCCCTAAGAACACAAAGCAAAACCTGTGAAATATGCTAATATGCATGTGCCAGTGTGTTTCAGAGGAAAATTTATAGCTTTAAACTGTTTTATTCTGAGAAAAAGTATGAAAATAAATTATTTAGTTGTAGTAATGAGAAACTAACAAAGCAAACAACAGATATTGAGATGATAGTAGTTAAGACTGAAATTAAAGAAAAATAAAAAATTTAAAGAAAGATAAAAAAGAAAAAGAAAAATTGAAGTCTGCCCTTTGAAAAGTCTAATAAAATGAAGAAACCCTTGCTGTGCGTGATTTTTGGAAAAGGGAGTTAAAACAAAGTGATATTAAAGATAATGAGATAAAACCACATTTGTGGAAGAGATAGACTTAAGAAAACTTTTTTTTTTTTTTGGAAATTCCTGGCAATACATTTGAAATCTGAAGAAATTAATAATTTTCTAGCAAAATACAAACTAATAAAATTGATTCAGGAAGAAACTACAATCCTAAAAAGACCAGTAATCATACAGCAGATGAGAAAGATAAATATTAAGGTCTATATTGTAAAAAGGCACCAAGACTTCCAATGACAATCAAGGTGGAGTAAGCCCACTACAACCTATCTCTCCCATTTATTACAACTGCAAACTCCAGACAAAATGAAGAAAGCAGCCATTTAAAACTCTGAATGTAAACAAAAGCAGGAAATTAGGGAGGAAGGTCAAAACTTTACAAAGCAACTTACATAGGAGTGGGTCTAATTTTTTCCCTTTTCCCTCTAATGGGCTTTAGGTTGAGGGTGATCTTCAGTCATGGTGCTGTAGCTGCAGAGATCCAGGAAGCAAGAATGGAAAAAACCTCCATAATTCTGGACATAAAACCAGGGAAAGGAACCAATGCAAGCCAAAGAGTGTAGAAGTAAAATCTTCAGGATTTTTTCCTTTTTTTCCCTTTTAGTTTTTCATCCTTCTTTCCCTGAGTGCAGCCCCAATTGTGAGGCCGTGGGAGCAGACAGTGTAGACCACTGAAACTTTGAGAGAAGCTCTGTCTTTCTGGCCAGAGGAACTGAGAAAACAGAGCTCTGTGGTCTAAAAAGTATGGAGGAAAATTCCTATTATTATGTTTTTCTCTCTTTCTTTAAATTTTCTGCTTTGACTAAAGGGAAGACCCCAGTCAAGTAGAGAAACTTTATCTTTTCAGCCAGAGGATGGATAACAAAGAGATGGAGTGTGGTGTGGGATTCTAGAAAAGAGAAAATTAGAGAAGACCCTCTAATTCTGTATTCAGAATGGCAAACAACCTGGGCTCCCCCCTGACCTCTACAGACAAGGGACGGACAAAAAAGAACATGGTGAGGTCTTTGAGAATTGTACTGCTGTATAAACCACTGTCCAAGTTCCAGACTAGCCCCTGTGTGGTTCACACATGGGTAAGTCCCAAGACAGCACAGCAAAGGGTTTGAAACCTAAACTGACATAGGAGCTCACTCACAGATAGAACTTAGAGTCTGAAACTAGCCAGATTCATTGCCTGCTAAAATAAAAATATCAACATTCTCCAGGGGATTTTAATAGGACCCATAGTTTCACAGCATAATAATAAAAATGTCCAAAATATAATCCAAAATTATTTGCCATACAAAGAATAACAAAAACATGACCAAATTTTAGGAGCAAAGACAGCCAATAGATAGATGCCAACCCTGAGAAGACAGAGATGTTGGAACAATCTGATACAGATTTTAAGGAAGCTATTATACTGTGCTAATTGTTGTAAGCACTCTTGAAATGAATGGAAAGATAGGAAGTTCTCAACAGTGAAACAGGGACTATAAAAAAGATGGAAATTTTAAAACTGAAAAATACAATATATGAAACAGAAAATCCAATGTATTGGCTCACGAACAGAATGGAGATGACAAAGGAAAGAACAAGTGAACTTGAAATAGATTGATAGAATACAATTCAATCTGAAAAACAGTAAGAAAAGATGTTGGAAAAAATTAACAGAGCCTCAGGGACCTATGGGACAATGTCAAAAGGTCTAGCATTCATACCATTGGAGTCAAGAAGGAAAGAAAAAAGAAATTGGTACAGAAAAAAAAATTGAAGAAAAATGGCACCAGACAAAATGGTTCTATTGTTAAAGAAAGAATAATTCCTATAGCTTTTAACTTATTTTAGCTCACAGAAAAAGGTGATAGTTTTCTCCTATTCAGTTTTATGAAACAACTTAACATTATATCAAAATCTAAATTTTAAAAAGGACAAATTGACCAATTTTACTTATAAATATAGATGCAATATTTCCAAAGCTTTAATGGAATACGATCAGCAAATCAAACCTAGGAGTATATTAAAAGAAGACTATACCATGACCAAGGCAGATTGATTTCAGGGATTTAATAAATATTTAGTATAAGGAAATCTATCAACATATGTCATAACATCAAAAACTTAAAGAAGAAAAATCACATATAATATATCACTAAATGCAAAAAAAAGCATCTAGTAAAATTAGCATCATTTAAATGATAAATTCAATAATAGTACAAAAAAAGAAGCACCAATTGAGAAATGATATATATACAATTAACTGAACAAAGGGATAAATTAGGAAATTCACCGTATTGAATATTAACCTAAAGATCTTCAAAGTTTCCAGTTGAACTATTGGCATCACAGTATAAAGGGGTCCGATGGACAGCAAGAAAACTGCTAGGAGCTGGAGACCAGTAAGTTAGACTCTTGTACCAAACAAAGTCAGCTTCAAAAGATTTTAATACGCATCTGTCACCAGTCGTACGTGGACCGTCAGATGTTTTCCGGAATTGACTGTTTCCAGGTGTTAATATCTTTTGTTTGAAGGCATTTTTTTCATGATGCTATTTTTAACTTCAAAAACCAAGCCCAGTGAGAAAACATATTATAAAAATTCAAGATTGATCCTCTTTAATAAAAGCTGCTCGAGAAATACGGAATCTGCTTTGCCAACTCACTTTCTGAAAACCTTGCCAAGTTCTCATGGTTATATGCAGGGCATTTAACGAATCTCATTAATGGGGATTTCTAATGCATTTCAAGTCTCATCTAACCTGCATATTGTGAAGCAGGGTTTTGTCGTTGTTAATAATTAATAAGAGAGAGAACACATATACTGGCATTTTTGCTCTAAAGCAGGGATTTAATAATATAATTAAATATAGTTTGTGAGTTTTTAAATATTTGTAATGTGTTCAGAAACTAAAAAAAAACGAAAAAGGGAAAGATAAACAAGTAAACACTGTATACTAAATGTGAAATCCTATTGGAATAAAAAAATGAAAAGTTCATGAGCATTTCCTGCCAGAAATGTAATGTTTGCTCTCTCTCTCTCTCTCTCTCTGGTGGTGTTGTTGCTTGATTGTCTTGGTAAAGTCCTGAGATGAAGCAGATTGGCGGGCATTCTGGTGTGGAGGGGTGAGAGGGGCCCAGAAGAGGAATGTTCTGTGTCTTTTAGTCTACAAGGGACTTGTGTGTAGGAACTGGCAGGCTTCCCAAATCTCCTGGAACTAGCTCGATACTGTGGAGTTGCCAGCATGCTGTTTGATAACCAGGACCAGTCTGCATAAGACTTGATTTGTATGATTCAATTCATTTGCAAGCTGATTTTGACTGTCATTATCATGCTTATTAAAATGTACTTCCTCTGACCCGAGCTGCTGGGCCAACAAAGACCTGCTCACTTCCTGTTCCCAATCAAACTTGTGTGATAGAGATTCAGCATCGTAGTGTCATAGGAGCTTTCTGTGTTTTTGTTTGTTGTTTAATGTGGCAATAAGTAGGAGATGGGATAGTATCATCTTTCTTTCCATTTCTTATTTCTCAATGACTGAGATTAAAGCTACCTGGAAATGATGAGTCGAGTTCTAGAAAGGTTCTCAGACTATCCTGTCTGTGTGTTAAGCTATACGTTAGCCATCAAAACAATTCTTAATAGACAACTGAATAACTGTGGTCCCCTCACTGTCTAATGCATGTCCTCCTTAGCTTTCTTTTTTCGTGTTGTCATAGCCAAGCTTCTTACAAGAGTCGTATACGTTTGCTAACTTCATTTCCTGACTTGCCACTCATTCCACGTAAATGCTGCTGGTTGTGGTTACTGGCAGCCTTCCTATCACAAATCTCATGGACGGTTTTCCATCTTTAACCTACGTTACCACTTTGCTATATGACCTTGGGGATATGTCAGGATGAAGTAGAAATTGTTCATTCTTGGAAATGTGGCAGGACTAGGTTTGAATCTCAGGAATCCTAATTCCAGAGTGACCTTGAGCAAGGTATTTTCACCTTTTGGGGTAGCTCAATTTTCTTGACTGGAAGATAGGTACAATATAATAATAACTAACTTCTGGGAGTATAGGCAGTGTGTACAGGCTTGGCACAGTTCCTGATATATACTGGCTTCTTTCCTTCTCCTTGAAGTCGCATCACATATTCTCTTAGTTCTGCCACTTTTCTGATAATTTCTTGTCTGGGTTAAACCCTGGTCTTGCCCTTGGCTTCTGTGTTCAGCTTCTATGCTTCTCGCCACATCCTCAACATTCTCCACTGCTCTCTGGCTTTACCCACCATCTAGTTTCTAATAATTCCCAAACATATTTCCAGGTCATATCTTATCCCCAAGATGTAGACAGCTGAACATTTCCACCTAAATATCGCATGGGTACCTCAAACTTAGAGCATCCAAACGGAACGCAGCATCTTCTCTACAATGCGCTGCTCTACTCTATTCTTGATCTCTGTGAACACTACCAATGTCTACCAAGTTAGAAATGTGGGCGTCATTGGTATTGCTCTCCCTGGGCTCTGCCACTATGTAAATCATTCAGTTCCAACAATTTACCTGTCAGATATTTTTCAGATCTCTCGCTTTTCTCTCAAAGACTCTTAGCTCTCTTTTCTCTAGTCTAGGTCCTTATCTCTCACCTGGACCACTGCTATAGTCTCTTAAGTGGTGTTTCTATCTCTAGTTAGTCTCTCTTAAATCTGTCCTTTACACATTATACCAGAATGGTTTGTCTAAAATAGAAGGCAGTGTTGTTACTCCTTTTCTTAGGTGTTATCAACAGTTCTCTGATTATAGATTGATAAAGACACCACATTGTTTCCATCTTCTGTCCCTTTGCAAATGTTGCTCTGCTTGTCATTCCCAGCTTATCTGAATGACTCCCATTCATTCTTTAATGTTCAGTCCCTCGTCACCCACAGTAAGTCGTCCCACTTTCTCTTCTCTGTGCTCCCCAGATTTTTCCATCCCTTCTCTGGCAGCCTTCAAGTAAGGCTATCACATCGTGTGTTCTGGTTGCCTATGAGATCACGAGCTCTGTGGGGACAGAGAACATGTCTCATTCACCTGTATTCTCAGCATGTGGCACAATCTGACCTACATGAGGAACCAGAAAACATTTATTGTCATAAATTGAACAAACTCCTCATCTGCTCAATAAATTTTATGTTAAGAATGGCTTTCACAAAACCGTTAGTAAGATGCTATTAACACTCAGTAGTCTGATTCAGAATGAAAATTTCTGTTTACAGTTATTTTCTTAATCCTTATATCAGATTGCCATGAAATAGAAGAAGGTAACATTAAATTCCTTATCCTTGACTTCTCATCAGCATTCACTTAGGTTAGCATGAACAAGCAATTTCTTTCTCTGTATTCATTCTGTAGTGCTCTAATATTCTAATTATGTTTATATCATCCTATTTTTTCTTAAGTATGTCCGGCAATTGGATTTTAACAAATAGAGGAAAACAGTTTTCCCTACTGAAATCTGAACTAATGGTATGAAGCTTAATGACTTTGGGTCAACCATTTGTTTGTTAGAATAGAAAACTCAATCAGCTATTGTATACTTACTTATGGCCCACAAATGCTGTTTGCTCTAGATAGTGTTGTTCACACAATGTTTAAAAAATTATTTGTTATTGTGATATTTAAAGGTTAAAACTTTCTTATGAAAATTATGGATTTCTGACTTCCCTCAGTAACTTGGAAGATCCAGCAACAATGAATCCACAGTCCTGCATGACAACCTGCTTGGGTTGAACAGCAGATGACCCACTTATAAGAGCTTGAGTAGCTCCCTCTCGAGGGCATGTACTTCACCCCCTACAACACAATTTTTCTTTCACATACTGGCTCCTGGGGGCTTTGCAGTTTGCCAGACATGCCATAGGTATTGACCCTGGTCTTGGAGACAGTGCTGATCTGAGATGCGTGGGAGCTCCTAGATTGTTGAGATTCAGAGAATTATAAGATGATAAAATTAAAGAAACTAAAAAAGTATTACCTAATTGAGAAAATTATCACTGCAAAAAAGCAGAAACATCTTCCTAAGTGGTTTGAAAGTAATACAGTGAAGCCTAAGTTTTACTACAAAACCAAAACAAACAGGAGTGTACTTTACAGCTACCTAAATAGTACAAAGTCTCAGACAGATTTTCAAAGCATTAAATGGGAATTTATCTGCCTGATCTCCGTTAATGTTAATAGGAACCACACCATTCAGTGCTTTGAACATTCCTCGTAGGTGTTTCCCTATGAATATTTATGCAATCAGAAGTAAAATGCACAGCTAAGTATAACCTGCTAGATATTATTCAATTATAGTAGAATTTCAAAATCACCCAAAGTCCAGTGTAACTGCATTTTTTAAAGTCGTGTGCCACATTCTAGAAAAGGATTGCATTAAAGTTTAAAAAGTTGGAGTTTAAGTATCCTATCTGACACTACCTCTTTGTCTTTAGCCTCTCTGAGCCTCAGTTTCTTCATCTGTAGAACTGGTATATTACCAGTTCTTCCTAATCTCAGCATTGTTGTTTACCTTCAATAAGATTACATGTAGGCAAATACTTTATAAATGAAAAAAAGTATTATATAAACTCCAGACTTTGCTTTTTAATCACTAGATAATTCTAATCAGTAAAATGAACTGTGTTTTTTCTGCTTGTTTTCTTCACTCTTTTCTTCCTTTGCACTACATTTCTTCTAGTCCCTATTTTCTGTGATGGCTAGGGTCAGATCGATTGATTACTTATTCTTGTAGGAGTGGAGGGTGTCCTGCCATATTGAGACCTGTTGCTCACCCTCCGCCTGTCTGCTCCTGAATGTTTTTGGTTGCTCATTTTAATTAAATAATAATTCTTAACTTACTTTCTTGTATTAGAAATTAAGTTCTAGTATCAGATCTAGACATCCATTAGCTTCATTCCTCAATTACTAAGAATAAATTATAAAGATCTTTTGGATTATACTTTAATACTTTAAATCTATGAGGGTCTACTTTGCCATGGTTTGGTATAACTGTATATAGTATCTGCTTAAAAATTACTGCATCAGTGAACATCCCATTCTGAAAACTATTAATTATCAGATCAAAGCACTACAATCTTTATGCCATAATCCTCAAAACTTGGATTCAACAGTAAGATGCATTTCTCTGTCCAGGGAACATAGAAGCCATTTTCCTAAGACAAAGATTCTATGTTGGTATTGCCTTTCACTGTTCTAAGACACAAAAGGACTTTCTAAAGAATAATACAAGTAGGAAAAGATTAATGCTGGTGTTTTAACAGCTTCATTTATTCATTTATTCATTCAACAAATACTTATCAAGCAAACATTTGATTGTTCTAAGACCATGAGAAGGTAAAGGCAGAACATAGTTGCTGCTTTCAGGAAGCTCATATACCAGTTGAGGAGATGGAGTATCTGTCAGAACAGCACAGGGTGATATATTCTGCCATCCAGGCATTTGTAGGGTACTATGAGAACAAAAGAAACCCTGGAGAGGGTCCCAGTCTGGCTCGTGTTGATCAGAGAAGGCAGCCTAGGGTAGGCACCGCCTGCGGTGAGTCCTGAAGAATGAGAAGTCCAATGTGAGTGGGCAGAGAAATCCGGGAGAGAGTGTGTCAACCTCACTGTGATCTCACAGTGCTCCCATAGGAATAAATGTACCTGGAGAGGTTAAGCTCTTTAAATAAGCCTTCCTAAAAATGTCTAAATGGCAAACAGACACACCGATTTAAAATGTATAAAGGCTGATAATATAAGCAACATAAAACAACCAATTACCTTATCACGTAGTGTATCATCAGAGGTCTAAACTTGTCTCTTAGTGAGGTTAGGAAATTGGACGCACAGGTAAAGATCTAGAGAAGATTAGGAATATGGAAAGATGCAGAATTATAGCTGCTATCTCTAAGATGCAGTGAATTATTAGGGTGAATATTTTTTCATCCTAAATTTTTGCTCTTTAAAATTTGAAATATTTTAAACATATAAAAAACTAGACATAATAATACAATTAATAACTGTATACATCCACCTAGATTGTGCAATGTAACATTTTAATATTGTAATCTTCAAACATTTTTTTCTTTTTTTCAGTGAATAAAACATTAAAGAAGCCATTAAATCCCATTGTGCATTTTCATTATTTTCATTCTCCTTCCTTCCTTTTCAGAGGTGATTACTATTCTGAATTTGGTATTCATCATTCCCACTCATGTCTTTATACTTTCACTGCAAATCTGTATTTATAAGCAAGTCATATTATTGCATGTTTTAAACTTAAGTAAAAAGTATCCTATTATCTGTATCATCCTTAACACATTGACTGCCGTGTAAAAATATCAGAAACTTTTCCTTGGGGCCACAGTGTTTCATTACAAAAATAGGATAAAAACTTCGAATGTAATTTAAATAAAAAACCAAAATTTGTTGACGTTTATTCATTTAATCCATGGTTTTACAATTAAATTGTCGATATTAATTGTAACAAAAAGAACATCAACAAGTAAGATTTTATATATGCTTTACACAGCCCCGAGGTCAAAACTAGAGTGAGTTAAATACAACTCCCATGGCACTTAATGTGTTAAACTTACTTTATTCCTTAAAATGTATATGTATATATTTAGATTTCTCATATTGATACGTGTAATTCTAGTTCATTCATTTTGCTGTCATGGAATGGCAAATATACCACAATTTTAAAATAAATTCTCCTAGTGATGGAAATTTAAGCTGTTTGTTCTTTTTCAAAAATTCTTTTCATTTAAAAAAAAATATTTTTAGCTATGTGAAACAATATTGTGGTGAATATTTGTGTACATTTTACTTTGTGCTCATGCATAGGAGTTTCTTTAGGGAATAAAGCTAAAAGTGAAATTGTTGGGTACAAAGGTATGTCGACCTTTAACAAAAATTGATACACCTTTTTATACTCTGACAGCAGTGGGGAAGAATTCATATTGCGCCAACTTCACCAACATTTGGAATTGTCAGAGTTTATACTTTAGGTTGAGCTGGGAACAAAATGGTATATCATGTTAATTTGCATTTTCTTAAATGAGGTCATGTTTTAAAAATTGGTTATAAAAAAAGGTGCTCTTTGAACACAATGTAACCAAAGATATATTAATGTTTACTGTTCCATGGAAGAAAAGTTACTTAAGCAAAGGCATAACCTCTGCCCAAATTTGTGGCAATAGAATTTTTGAAAATCACAGTTTTTTATTCATGTCTGTCACATGCCACATCTGAGTTATGTCATTCTTCCAAAATGTGGACTAATGCCAATTTTCTAGCGTTATAATCAAAAGTATTCCTTTATTATAAAATCTTCTTCGGACCTAGAAATCGATATGACTTCTATGAGCTGTTATGCTATGACTTAACACACAGGTTGAAGTAGGGGATTACCGGATTTAGAAAGTATAGACTGCCAAATCATAGAATTCTGTAACTGAGGCAACCCTAGAGATACATAATACATCTTTGTTTTATTTTGCTCAATGATTTAAGAAATAAGCATATAAATCCTGTACTAGGCAATGAGAAGATGCCATGCCCTTTAAAACATAATATCACTTATCTGTTTCCTATTAATGCATAGCTTTTAAGGAAATAAATTGCAACTTTAAAGACTTTAAAATTTTTTCATAGTATAAAATAATGTGTGCTGAAATATATTTGAAATGAATATAAAATTAAATTCAATGTACTTACAACACAGATACTTTACCTCTGGTATGTCCTTAGGACAACAATTGGGATACTTGCTCTTTTTAATTTATATATGTCTGTTAAGGTAGGGGACTGAGATATTTTTTATGTTACAAATTGGTGTATATTTTAACAAGTTGTAATGTAAAGTAATTTAATATTCTACATAGTAATTTGTTACCATGGTATAAGTACTACCTCAATTCAGTATAATATAATTTTAATTATGAAAATAAAGCTTTTATCTACTTTCATCTGGTTTTGATTTTTTCATTTTTTATTATAAGATCCCTTTATAAATATTATGTAATTCATCTGTGGTTCTACTAGAATGTCTAGTTTTACTCTAACAAAGGGAAGATCAGACGGTAGCCTTAATATATGCATTCTGTTCCTTCTCATCTTGTATATCATTAGTAAATATAAGGATGGTTATGATGTATAATGAAAATGCAGATTCATAACATGATTAGCCTGATGTAAAACAAATTTTAAAGTGCCCCAGGCTTTAAAGACATTACTTTGGATCTGTGCCCATGTTGTATATACAAAGTGCTTTTTATATTATAAGAGCTTAGAATCAACCTGCTGACTGAAATACCAATAAATCCCCAAATGACACACTGGAGGAAGACAATTGTAAATGGTGTCTGCACAGCAGAGCATATGTGACGGGGAGCAGGGTGTGTGTGTTGGCGGGGGGGGGGGGAGTGCATCGAAATATCTTCACAGTCCCCCAAGAGGACTAGACGGGGCCAAAGTCTTCAAAGCAATTTTAGACACAGTTGTGTCTGTGTGTGTCTCCACAATTAGTACTCACAACTGTAGAGCTTTTGCTTCAGAGATAATGTCATAAGAATGAATTTCAAAAAAGAGGTTTTCCTGAGTTCTGATAAAAATGGATTCGAATTTTTTTTGCTGTCTTTCCAAAAGCCAAAAGCTTGCTGAAGGAGTCGGTTGCTGCTAGGTCATTGTTTGCATATGCCTTGCCCCAGGCCTGAGCCTGACCCCTGCTTACATTCTCCTCTCTCCTTTTTCTCCCACAGTTTCCTAGTGTTTTCATGTGCCCAGTTTTCAGGCTAGTATGAAATAGAAGTAGAGAGGAGTTTCGTCTCGAGTTGGCATAGAGAAAGCAAGGCATGGGCAGCTTGTCGATGGGGGCAGAGGAGGAGGAGGGTAATGTAGAGCCTGAAAGGGCAGAGGAGGTCTCTTTCCTTCTCTGTTGGTTCCCATCGAAATTTGTCTGCAAGGATACCATGGCCCTAATTTGCTTTCTTTCAATTTGGCGTCTAACTGAAGGTTTCAAGGAGGTTGCAAATGGTAGGGGCAGCATGAGTAAAGGCATCTTGAGAGGAAGCCTGTGCCTGGAGCTACAGCAGTTTAGGGCTGCAGGTGAACCTGGCCAGACTGAAAAGGTGGGCAGGATCTAGATGGTGGAGGGCCTGGCAAGCTGTTCTACGGGTTGGGATTTTAATCTTTGGTGATGGGATATTGTTAACTGTCCAAGGGTTTAAGCCCTGCAGTGAAATGACCAGAATGGCAGCGTAGGAAGGCCAGGCAGGCTGCAGTGTGGATCTAGACCGCTGGAGACCACGGGACCTGCTGGGAGGGGCCTGAGGTAGGCCTGGAACTAGGGCAAGACACGTGGGGACCACGCCCAGGAGAGGGAGAGGTAGCATCGGCTGGACTTGGCTTTGGATTTGGATGTGGAGAAGGAAGAGTCTGAAACAATCTGTCCGTTTCCAGCTCGGGTTACAGATTGTGCTCCCGAGTGAAATAGAGAAGCAGGTTTGGGCCAAGAATATGAGTTAACTTTGGTATAAATTATATTTGAGGTGTCTATGGGGGCAGCTATTGGTTATTCTAAAGAGGGATCAGATTATGAAATTACTAGGGTAATTCTGATCCAAACTCTGAAAATCATTGGGGCTGGAAATTCTAGACACAGGGAGCACGCAAAGGCTGGGACCCATAGTTCCGGTTTGGGGAACTGCAGGTGTCTCAGAATGGCGAGAAGCATGGATGCACAGCAGAGTGGGGCTGCAGGCTGGAGAGGGTGGCTTACGCTGGGTCATCCAGGGCTACCGTGATAAACTAAGAAGTCTGAGCTTCACCCTAAAATCTATGAAGGATGTTAGAGTGAGAGATATGATGAGCTTGACATTTTATAAAGTTGATCTGGCAGTGTGGATGCAGTGTCGTGGGTAGGTTGGCTTTAGGGTTCAGAAGTTTTCTCCTAAAGCATTGCTATCACAGTGCATGCGCGACACGGGTGCGAAATCAAAGCTAGTTTTATTTTTCACATCCTGTTGCATCCTGTTTCCAAGCACACAGTGGCAAAACAAAAACTAACAGCAAAACTGTTAAATGTGCCTATTTCCAGGAAATAGTCTCCTCAGGTACACAGGTCGTCCTTTCAGGATTTCAGTCCTGGCAGCTCAGGATTCCCCAGTGCACCTTTGCTCATCCGTCTCCCTGGAGTTACTGAAGTCCCCAGAGGCTCATCCTGGCCTTCGGGTAGGGGTGGCTGTTGCGCCTCCAGTACCTGTGCTGTGCTGGGTGCTCTCTCTGGCCCCTGTGGAGATGTCCTCGTCCTGTTTGATCCCTGCGAGCCGTGCGTGGGAGCAGGCACAGGTGTGTCTGCTCTTGTGCGGTCCTGTCATGGTGGTCTCTACACCTCAAGTGTCCCCTCTATAGCCTCCAGGCTCAAGTGGCCTATTCGTGGCTTCCCCATTCTCACAGGAGGCCTCCTCCACTTAGTTTGTCAGGTTTCTCAGCACTTTTTTGCGCCCCCGTTGGAGACCCAGGAATTCTTGGCTGCCTTCTCTCTGCCATATTGGGGGAGTTTTTCATGCCTGAGGAAGACTATTATGTATAGAAGGAAATTCCCACATTGACTTGTGTTTTGATAAATAATCATTAATTCCAAAGCTTAAAAATCAATTTATAAAATTGATTTTACTTGTAAATCTGGTCGTTTTTCACAAAACAATAATAATTATTTTCACTTAATTAGTTTAATTAACTCATAAGTTTAATCGATTGAATCTTCTTTAAACATAAACTCCATTTAACCAAATTCCCTTAGCCATTTCAAATTATGATCATGCCTATGATTTCAGTAAAGGTTTCCAATATCCTAAAAAGTTAACAAACTTTATACAGAGTAATACAATGATTATAAAATATTTTACTTCAATTGTCCTTAAATCTTAATAATAATTAATATTAATAATAAATATTACTATTAATAATAAAGGTTTCTGATTTCTTTACACTCTACATTTCTTTTTTTTTTTTTTTTTTGAGACAGAGTCTGGCTCTGTTGCCCGGGCTAGAGTTCTGTGGCATCAGCCTAGCTCACAGCAACCTCAAACTCCTGGGCTCAAGCAATCCTGCTGCCTCAGCCTCCCGAGTAGCTGGGACTACAGGCATGCGCCACCGTGCCCAGCAAATTTTTTCCATATATTTTTAGTTGTCCAGCTAATTTCTTTCTATTTTTTCAGTAGAGACGGGGCCTTGCTCTTGCTCAGGCTGGTCTCGAACTCCTGAGCTCAAACCATCCACCCACCTCAGTCTCCCAGACTGTTAGGATAGGCATCAGCCACCGCCCCTGGCCTACATTCTACATTTTTATCATGAAATATAACTCATATGCACATCTTCATTTCTGAAAACTTATTTCTGTATATTGCTGGGGTTATGATAATCTTACCCAAGATACTCCCCAAGAGAATACCACCTCATACTAGGCAAGGTTACTGGTCCTTGATTACTGACCGTTTGATTTTGGTTGACATGTGGGAACTGGTTCCATACTCTAAAGAGATTCAAACCTGAACCCATGATTTAGGCTTGTTCTCTATTATTACGGCCACCACTTTTTAAGTCCACCAGTCTTAACCCCAATTGCATGAGGTTCCATTTATAGCAACCAGTGCCCCAAATGGAAGGCTTTTTCTCTTCCCCTTCTTGTCTTAAAGGGGCTTCCCTTATGCCCTATCTTCTGTCTTCCCTACCCACATCTCAAAGCCTAACCTGAATGGCAGAACAAACGGCCGTTCAGGATGGGGAGAGGGGAGGGACTGTAATTGCTGAAAAAGGAAAATACATCAAGGAGTATTTCAAATTTTTAAAAATTATCTCTGTTATATTAGAGATGGTGATTTGGTTACCACTTGCATTTATGTAGCAATTGAGGCAGATATGGGAATGAAGTCACACAAGAGAAGATATCCAAGAGAGCCTCGCATTTAAGAGGAAATGGAGTCAGAAAAAGAGCAGCCCTCGAAAGAGACAAAGATGGAAGAATCAGAAAAATGGGGCAAAAGGTACCAAAAATTTTGTGACAAGACCTCATGGGAAGAACCTTTCAAGGAGAGAATGTACAGCAATGTCAGATTCTGCAATTAAGATTAAAGTAAGATGCTACAATTATGACACCAAGGACATATTTTGTATTATTCCACTTACACGACATATCTAGAATAGTCAACTTCACAGAGACAGAAAGTAGAATGGTGGTTGCTAGTGTTTGAGGGGAGGGGAAAATGGGGGTGTAGTGTTTAATGGTTGCAGAGTTTCACTTTGGGAAGATGAAAAAATTCTGCAGATGAATGGTGGTGATGGTTGTACCACATGAATGTACTTAATGCCACTGCATTTTACACTTAAAAATGGTTAGAAAGGTAAATTTTACATAATGTATATTTTACCACAATAAAAAAATTCTGCAATTAAGACAATTAAAACAAAGACAGAAATGTGTTCATTGGTTTTGATAACATGCATGAGATTGGTAACATTTGCAAGAGTAACTTCAATGTAGTGATGGATATTTTCATTATGTATTACATTACCAGCCACTCCATCACTTTATTTGCTCATGGTTCTGTGGATTGGCTGAGCTCAGATGGCCCTTCTGCTGGTACCACTTTGGGTCTCTCCCAATTTATGTCAAACGGTGGCTAGAGCTAGAATGTCCCAGATGGCTTTACTCTTGTGTCTAGTACCTTGATGGGTGGCTGGTAGACTTGGATTGTCTTCCACCACATGGCTAACTTGGGGTTTCTTCATGGCACCTGGATCCTAACAGTCAGTATTCCCAAAGGATTAGCCCCACTGTGCAAGCACCACCCAAGTCTCTGCTAATGTCTCATTCACCAAGCCTAACATTTTGGGAAATATGGTTCATTGTGGGCCATCAAAGTGGCAATCTACCATGATAAGACAGAAGCCAGTAGTGGGTAAGAACTTCGTTAAGGAGAAAAGAGGGTTAAAAACATTTATATCAGGCTGGTGGTGTGGAGACACTTGAACATACATACTGAGACAGGAGTGAGCACAGTATGTGAAGAGAATAAAAGAGAGGCCGCGAGGAGTCAACATGGGCAGGGGAGGGAAAGCTTCGGCTGGATTGAGGAGACAGTCACGAAAAGACTTTCAGTTCGCTTTCAAATGCTGGTTGTTCAGGCTCTTTGTGTTTATGTCATGTTATTGTATGTGCAAGAAAGCAGAAAGAAGAAATGAATGGAGATGAAAGTCAAATCAGTGGTGTTTATTGTTTATGCGGAGAGACTGGAGTCATCCTTAATTTCTTTCTTTGCCTCAAACTCACATCCAATCTACGACTCCTTTTGGCCCTAATTCCAAATATACCCTAAATCTGACCACACATCACCGATTCCCCAGGTAAGACCCTGCCCCTCACACCTGGACCACTGCACCACTCCCCAGATTTGCCTTCCTGCCTCTAATCTTGCACTCCTGTAGTCTGTCCTCCGCTCCCAGCCAGAGCGGTCTTCCTTGCGCGTAAATCAAATCATGCCGCTTTTCTGCTCAAAAACAAAACAAAAGCAAGCAAGCAAAAACCACCTCTAGTAACCTCCCATCACATTTAGAATAAAATCCCACTCTTCTCCTAGTTGACAATGCCCCACACCCCACTCCCAGCCCTGCCCGGTCCTTTCCTTCTTGTTCACTGTCACCGACAGTTCTTCTTTCTCACCTCCTACTTACTCAGTTTGTTCCCTTTGAACTTGCTGTTTCTTTTGTGTAGACCACTGCCCCCACCCTAGTTTTTACAAGTATATCACCTTTTCATGGTTTAGTTCTCAACTCGAAGGGCACCTCCTCCAAGAGGCCTTCCTTGACTGACTAAAATAGCACTGCTTCCTCCATGTCCTGGTCTACCAAATTTTACCTGATTTATTTTCACTATTTGTCAATAACTAATACTCATATACATGGAAGCAGAGAAATGTCTATTTTTCTGTTTTTATTTTAATCAAAATTAAACGTTGATTTTATATATGTAAGTATGTATTTAGAGACAGGGTCTTGCTCCGTCGCTCAGGCTGGAGTGTAGCAGCTGCTCAGTGCAGCCTCAACCTCCTGGGCTCAAATGATCTTCCCACTTTGTTTCTCAAAGTGCTGGGATTACAGGCGTGAGTCATTGCACCTGGCCAGTATCATAATTTTAGAAGTCAAATCATTCTATAAGAATCTTTGTGGGGAGGGGAGTCTCCTACCTCCCTCTCATCTTCCTTACCACTTCCCAGAGAAAATGACTTCTCACTTTTCAACCAAATTTTGTTATGCTGTACTTGGTTGATTTTTCATTTTTAGGTGTATGGAAGATAGGGATTTGTCTCCTTCATGTCACTCCTACCCCAATATGTCCATCCACAAACACACCGGTTCTGCCATCCTTCCAGTACAGTATCTCCTGATTTCTGTTAGATCAATTTTTGGTATTTGCATTATTCCATCTCTATGTAAGCTCTTACAGCAGCATGTCATATTCTGACTTCTTTTTTTAAAATTGAACATATTTAAGCTGTACCACATCATGTTTTGGTATACATAGTAAAATGATTGCTGTAGTCAAGCAAGCTAACCTATCCATCACCTTCTATAGTTACTTTTTTGTTGTTTTTGTTGTTTGCTGGAGGACAGACTACAGCACCTAAAATCTACTCTCTAGCCAAATTTTCAGTATACAGTGTTATTAACTATAGTCCTCATGCTATGCATTGGATCTCTAGACTTATTCCTCCTGCATGACTGCAAGCTCGTACCTTTTGACCTGCTTCTCCCCATTTCCTCCCTATCCCTGCCCCTGGTAACCACCATTCTACTCTCTGTTTCTATGTATTTGACTTTTTAAAAACTTTCTACAAATAAGTAAGATCGTGCGGTATTTTTCTTTCTGTGTCTGGCTTATTTCACTTAGCATAATTTCCTACAGATTTATCCATGTTATCGAAAATCGCAGGATTTCCTTCTTTGTAAAGGCTGAATTATATTCCATTGTATGTATATATGTGTATATATATATATATATTTATATACACCAGTTTCTTTATCCATTCACCTGCCAATGGACACTTAAGTTATTTCCATAGCTTGGCTATTGTGAATAATGCTGCAATGAACATGGGAGCACAGATACCTCTATGAGGTGGTAATTTCATTTTCTTTGGTTATGTACCCAATAGAGGGATTGCTGGGGCATATGGCAGTTCCATTTTTAATTTTTTGAGGAACCTCCATACTGTTTTCAATAATAGCTGTACCAATTTACATTCCTATCAACAGTGTATGAGAGTTCCGTTTTGTCCACACCCTTGAGGACACTTGTTATTTCTTGACTTTTTTTTTGAGACAGAGTCTCTTCTGTTGCCATTGGTAGAGTGCTGTGGCGTCATCGTAGCTCACTGCAACCTCAAACTCCTGGGCTCAAGCGATCCTCCTGTCTCAGCCTCCCAAGTAGCTGGGACTACAGGTGTGTGCTACCGTACCAAGCTAATTTTTCTATTTTTTGTAGAGATGGGGTCTCCCTCTTGCTCAGGCAAGTCTTGAACTCCTGGCCTCAAGCAATCCTCCTACCTCAGCCTCCCAAAGTGCTAGGATTACGGATGTGAGCCACCACCCCCGGCCTCTTGACTTTCAATAATAGCCATCCTAATAGGTGTGATGCAGTATCTCATTGTGGTTTTGATTTGCATTTCCCTGATGATTAGTTATATTGGTTGCCTTTTAATATACCTATTGGCCATTTTTGTGTCTTCTTTGGAAAAATGTCTATTAAGGTTTTTTGCCCATTTTTAATTGGGTTATTGGTTATTTTGCTATTGAGTTATGTGAGTTCCTTGTATTTTGGATATATGGTTTGCCAATATTTTCTCCCAATCCATAGGCTGCCTTTTCATTTTGTTGATTGTCTCTTTTGCTATGCAGAAGCTTTTAGTTTGATATAGTCCCACTTCTTTATTTTTGCTTTTGTTGTCTGTGATTTTAGTGTTCTATGCAAAAAAAAGTATTGCCAAGATCAATGTCAAGGAGATTTTCCCCTATGTTTTCTTCTAGGAGTTTTATGGTACCAAGTCTTACATTTATGTCTTTAATACATTTTGAGTTGATTTTTGTATGAGGTGTAAGATAGGGTCCAGTTTCATTCTTGTGCATACGCATATTCAGTTTTCCCAGCACCATTTATTGAAGAAACTGTCCTTTATTCATTGCTCTTGGTGGCCTTGTTGAAAATTAGTTGACCATATGTGCTAGGGTTTATTCCTAGCCTCTGTAGTCTGTTCTGTTGGTCTATGTTTTTGTGTTTATGCCAGTGCTATGCTGTTTTGATTACTATAGCTTTGTAATATAATTTGAAATCAGGAAATGTGTTGCCTCCAACTTCATTTTTCTTTCTCATGATTATTTTGGCTATTTGGGATCTTTTGTGGTTCAATATGAATTTTAGAATTGTTTTTCTATTTCTGGGAAAAATGCCATTGCAATTTTAATAGGGATTACATTGAATCTGTAGATCATTTTGGACAGTATGGACATTTTCACAATATTAATTCTTTTACTCCATAAACACAAGATATCTTTCTAGTTATTTGTGTCTTCTTCAATTTCTTTTATCAATGTCTTATAGTTTTTAGTGTACAAATCTCTCAACTCCTTAGTTAAATTTGTTCTTAAGCATTTCATCTTTTTTGATATTATCATAAATGATTTTTATTGATTTCTTTTTCAAGTAGATTATTAGTATAAAAATGCAGCTGATTTTGTATGTTGATTTGTGTCTTACTATTCTACTGAATTCATTTATTAGCTCTAACAGTTTTTGTGGAGTCTTTAGGGATTTCTACATATAGGATCATGTGATGTACAAACAGCCATAATTTTACTTCTTCCTTTTCGATTTGTATGCCCTTTCTTTCTTTGTTTCTTTTCTTTTTTTTTTTGGTCTGATTGCTCTTGCTAGTACTTTCAATACTATGCTGAATATAAAAGGTGAGAATGGGGATCATTGCCTTGTACCAGATCTTAGAGGAAAAGCTTTCAGTTTTTCTCCATTGATTATGATGTTAGCTATAGGCTTTTCATAAATGACCTTTATTATGTTGATGAAATTTCCTTTTATACCTATTTTGTTGAGAATTTTTATCATGAAAGAATGTCAAACTTTGCCAAATGCTCTTCCTGCACCTATTTAGATGATCATGTGGTTTTTATCTTTCATTCTGTTAATGTGGTGTATCACAGTGATTGATTTGGAATGTTAAACCAACCTTGCATCCCAGGGATAAACCCCACTTGGTCATGGTGTATAATCTTTTCAATGAATTGTTGAATTTGGTTTGCTAATCATTATAATATTTCAATTTTATGCTCTCCTCTATTTATTTAACTCTCCTTTCCATATGTTCAGTTCAGATGTGTCAGTTATTCTATTAATTCCTTTATTTTCACAGAAACTTTCCTGATGCCTTTTTCCCAGGAAAGTTCTGAAATTTTGCAACAATATCTATTGGTGTGGATCTGTTTTTATTCTTTTTGTTGGGTACCTATTGAGAGCTCTTTCAATCTGAAAACTCATGCCCTAGGAAATATTTTAGAATTATTGATCTAAATTTTGCCCTTCATTTTCTCTGCTCTCTTTTTGAAGCTCCAGTTATTTGGATGTTGGACCACCAGGACTATAACTCATTTTCTTATAATCTCTATACTTCTCTCCTATTTTCCATCTCTTCCTGCTCTCTTCTCTGAGAGAGTTCCTCAATTTTGTTTTCCAAATCTTGTTGAATTTCACATTTCTGTTTATCTCACTTTTTTCCCCAAGGGCTCTTTTTTGTTGTTTGATGTTCTTTTTAAAAAACAAACATCATTACAGTTATTTTACTATCTTGTTTCATGGCTGTAGTATCTTCTCTTATTTCTCAGGGAATATTAATGGGAGTTTATTTGACATTTGCTTTTGTCTGATCTCTAGTTCCTACAAGTTGCTTTTCTCATTTTGTTTCTGCATTTCTTCATAAAGGCTTTCCCCAGACTCCTAATAATCCTTAATTATTAGCTCATATTTAAGAGTGGGGCACTTTAAAGTTGATTGTTGTGTAATGACTTGTTGACCATGGTTTCTACTCTGGGGTAATCAGATTGAGTCCTTTCCTTAGGAGACCCTCCAGGTATTAAGTATCTTAGGTCTTTCCCTTGGGCTGATCTGAATACTCAATTTTAGGCTCCTGCCTGGATGGTCTAGCTCTAGGTAACAGTGATCTGGGAACCCGGATGGGGAAGAGGTTATGGTGGAATGGAGCACAGGGGGTTGTCCCAGCATTCAGTGTGAGAATGTTTTTTAATCTGCCTGTTTCCAATATGGCAACCGCCTTCCTGAACACATCCCAGGGCTTCTCCTACAGCCCACAGTCTACTTGATCTACTAACTATGTAGAGGGGACAAGGGGATCTAACTGCACACTACACTGACTTCTACCCAATCTTCCTTTTTTTTTAGCCTCATTTTTACTTACACTTGACAGAAGTACTTGATACCAACAATTCCTGAGATGTGTGTGTGTGAGGGGGTGCTGTGGTGGTGTAAATTGGGTTGCTTTTCAGCCTTCCTCACTGTCAACTGTGGATTAAGCTTTCTTAGATCCACTAAATTAGTTACAAATGGTCTGTTTGGGTTTTTTACCCCGAACTTTTAACATTTGTTACTGTTTTCTTATTGCCTTCTTTCTTCATTCTTGGGGATTTATGCTTTAAAAAAATCCCTTTACTGGTGCTCTAGTGGGGTTTGCAGAGAAAGCAAAAATAAATGCATATGTTCAGTCAGCCATCTTTTAATTTATTTTCACTCTTCTATTCCCACATAACCTAATTTCCTCAACTGTGGCAATTCTGTCTTGTTGACTGCTTCCTCTGTTGCCCACAGTACTTGGCACACACTGGATATTTATTGACTGACTGATTACTGACTGATAGACCAACCAATTTGGTTGATTAGAGTTCTAAATAGCCTAAAAACAGCAAAATTTGAAAATGACAGCATTGTGGATATACCTACAATGAAGTATTTCTGAAAGACAGGAGGTGTAGGGCTTCCTTAAAGATTCTTTCATTCTATCGTGTATTCTTTTAAGTTTTTAAATTAATTTTTCTGAATATTTTGGCTAGGAATTTAAAAGGGAAATATGAACTGATACTGGAATAACAGAGTACTTAGGGAAGGATATGATGGGTATAGCTAACATAGAGTGTATGGTGACTTTTTAAAAAATTTTTTTTTTTATTTCAGCATATCAGGGGGGAACCTTTGCCCCACCTGAGTCAGAGCTTCACCTCCAGATGGTGTGCACCACACCTATTAGGTGTGTATATTACCCATCCCCTCCAGCCCCCCATGTGCCCAACACCTGATGAATGTTATTATTATGTGTGCACTTAAGTGTTGATCAGTTAATACCAATTTGGTGGTGAGTACATGTAGTGCTTGTTTTTCCATTCTTGTGACACTTCACTTAGTAGAATGGGTTCCAGCTCTATCCAGGATAATACAAAAGGTTCTATATCACCACTGTTTTTTTGTGGCTGAGTAGAACTCTATGGTATACATATACCACATTTTATTAATCCACTTATGTATTGATGGGCACTTGGGTTGATTCCACATCTTTGCAATTGTGAATTGTGCCACTATAAACATTTGAGTGCAGATGTCTTTTTAATAGAATGTCTGTTGTTCCTTTGGGTAGATGCCCAGTAGTGGGATTGCTGGATCAAATGGTAGTTCTACTTGTCGCTCTTTGAAGTATCTCCATGTTACTTTCCACAGAGGTTGTACTAGTTTGCAGTCCCACCATCAGAGACTGGGGCCCTATTCTCACTCTTCTCAAACAGAATAATGCCCAGCCTAAAATCTTGGCTTGTTTTTTTTTTAATACTGAAACTGAACTTTTTATTTCATTTTCCTGTC
>CAUYSK010015811.1:0-15603 GCA_963575035.1 Avahi laniger | reverse complement strand
TTCGAAACCAGCCTGAGCAAGAGCGAGACCCCGTCTCTACTAAAATTAGAAAGAAATTAATTGGACAACTAAAAATATATAGAAAAAATTAGCCGGGCATGGTGGCGCATGCCTGTAGTCCCAGCTACTCAGGAGGCTGAGGCAGGGGGATTGCTTGAGCCCAGGAGTTTGAGGTTGCTGTGAGCTAGGATGATCCCATGGCACTCTAGTCCGGGCAACACAGTGAGACTCTGTCTCAAAAAAAAAAAAAAAAAAAAATGGGGGTGATGGTAGTACACCTTCATAGGATTGCAATGAAGATGAAACATGGTGATTCCTGTAAAGCACTTAGCATGGTACCTGGCACACATTGAAAAAGTAGTAAGTGCTTGTCCTTAATTCCTCTAAGAAACTAAAGTTGAATTGGAATCTCTTATCCTTTTAAAGTTTGATAACATCTATAAAAATCATGGGCATGATCGATGCTGAATAAACAAGTATGGCCTCACGGTTAGTGGGCAGGACAAGTTTGGCATCAGCCAGAGAGCACTAGGCCGCCTCCCACTCCCGCCCCGAGGGCAGGGCAGGCAGTTTTTCTGCTTGGCCTGGGCTCCCCTGTCTCCTCACAGCTCAGAGTGGCCTGCTATTCAAACATCCAGCTTATTTTGGACTGATAGTCTCTCCAGTTTCATAAAGGAGATATGAAGTGGCTTATAAAATAAAAGCATTCCAGTGGGGAGTGGGGAGGATGACTAACATTTATTAAGGGCCAACTATGTGACAAATACTTTCACAGGCACCGTAACATTTCATTCTCAAATGACTCTGAAAAATGTGTGTTAATACTCCCATTCAAGAGAAGAGAAAACTGTGACACGGGAGAAGTGACTTGCCTAAAATAAAAAAACAAAACAAAACAAAACAACAATGTGTCCTAGCGTTAGATCTTAAACTTAAGTCCGAGTCCAAGATCCAAATCTTTGTTACCTGACCAAGCTGCCTGATCAACTAACAGATGTGAATGAATCCACGCCAGTCACTGGACAGGACTCATCCTGGCCTGGGACTCATCCCAGGATTTTCCTTGTCGGTGACAGGTTTGCCTGGAGTGTTCTATATTCTTTTTAGCCATACGATAGATGAAACAGCTCTCAAGGGGACTGGCTTTGAGACCAAGACCATTTTGCCTACAGGGCAACTCACCCAACCTCTTTGCCCCATCTTCCTTATCTAAGAGACCAAAAAATAACACTTTTCTCGTAGGACAGTGTCAGGATTAAGAGATGATAACTGTACCAATACTTTGAATCCTTAAAGCACTTTATACACTTTCAAGAGATCACTAGTATTATTGTCATTGCTGTGACTCCTCCAAGAGTCTGGGGGCAGCAGCTTCTACGCAACAACACAAGCACTTCCTTTGCCAAAATGAAATGGACGCAGAGAGGAAACGGCAAAGTCCCCACTTCCGGATGCGCATAGGAAATGAATGGTTCATTCGTTTTCAGTTCGTTGGCTCTTCCCCACGCTTCACCATGAAAGAGCTATTTCTGCTGCAGCGTACAGAGAACAATGAGGAAACAAAGCGTCTTTGAGGAAATGCCCTTAGTGAACGTGCCTCCACCCCTGGCAGGAGCAGGCAGTCTGAGTTCTTTAGAAAGGGAAAATTTGACTGGCGTTTGAACCTGAGGTCAGGAGCAAAGGTTATTTCTGCCAATATAGTTATGGCTTAGGGATTCCTTTGAAGGCTTCCTTGATCATATCACCTCTTCCTCAATTACTCTGCCATCATTATACATTCAGCAAATGTTTAACAAATATTCATTATGTTCCCGGCTCTGGAGGTAGAAGAGGGAACGAGACCAACAAGGTTCCTGGCTTCATGAAATGTCCCTTCTAGCAGGGTGATATAAACAATAAACAAACTGGCAAATAAAGGATACGATGATTTCAGGTGGTAATAAGAGTTAGGAAGAAAATGCAATGAGAAGATGGAGTTGTATCCAACAAAGGATGGGTGAAAGGTCCTTTCAAAAGTTGGGCAGTCAGGAAATGTACTCCAAGGAGATGAGAACTAAACAACAAGAAGGAACACATGGCTGAACTGGGGCTGCTCTATTTGCCCCCACACCTGCCTTGAGCTTCTCTGCTTGGACCCCACAAATGGCATCAAACCATCTCAATGGTTTCCAGTGAGATTTGGCCAAGGGGGGACACCAGGGGGAAGGAGGAGGGAGAGGTGGGGGCCTTGTTTCTCCTGCTCTTCCCTCGCTTAGGAGTCCTTGCAGAGGTGGTGGCCTCTGTGCTTTTGGCTCCCATGGGGTGGCCTCCTCTGTGACTCCAGCTCTTCCTGGGACCTGGTGACATAGCTGTTCCCACCCCAACCCCAGCCCCTCTGGCCATAGAGACAGTAATGGCTTTGCACTACTGCTACTCTCTGGGCTTCTCTCCTTTCCTGGTTGTTCCCTTGATCCTACCCACATATCTATCCCTTCATCAGAGTCTCTGCCTTAAAAACTATGGGACGAATCCTGCTTCTTGCTGGAATCTGGACTAATGCACCTTTCGAAGGTGTAGGGACCGAGCATTCCAGACAGAGAGAACACCATTATCTTATGGACAAAATAAACAGGATGATAATTAATATTGGTGTGATTTTTTTACAGATTAGGAAGCATTTCTACGTGTAGTATCTCATCTAAATCTCATGACACCATAGAGAGTTTGAGCAGATATTATGCCCATTTTACAAACAAGACTGAGGCTTTGAAAAGTAAATAACTCACCAAAGGGTGATAAGAGTGGAAAATACTAGAGCCTTATCTCAAACCCAGATTTCTGGCTTCAAGTCTAGGTTTCTTCCCCAATTGCCACCTAGCAGGCAGGTGGTAAGCAGAAGCCAAGCATGTTTTTTGGGGACCAGTCGACCAGCTTCAGTGACAGCTCACAGAGTCTGTCACATTCAACAAATTACCAACTAGAACCTTTAGTTCAGTCACAGAGTCACATAGCTCAGAAACCCCTTTCAAGATCAAAAGCGACCGAGACAATTGTCAATTTTTACTATGGGCAAAACCATGTGATTATACTTCACAAGCTGACCCTTGTTTCCAAGGACATGCACCCCCACCTTACACAAAACATATCTCTCTTCTGATAGGTATAAGTCGTCACAAACAACCTGCTTTAAGGCAACTGGAGAAGCTGAATGTTTATGAGAATCATTTGATTAAAAATTATTAATAGAATGATTTTAAAATTCAAATAACGTATACTAAGTGTATTTTGAAGTTGAGATTTTTGTATAAATGGTTTTATTAAAGTAGGCATACCTTCGTAATTATAAGGCTGCCTTTCTGAGCAACATAGTACAGATCTATGATCAACAGAATTTATTCTTAAAAGTGGAGTAAGCCACAGAAAAATCCAAATTCTAACAGTGGATCATTCCTTCCAAGATATCCGCAAGCCACCTTCCAAATTGACTTATCGCTCGCACTTCAAAATAACTACAAGCACCTCTGCAATACACGAATAGTTAGTCCTCCGGGGGTTTACAAGCCAGATTGAACATCTGTGTTGTGCAGCAAATCCTAAAGGTCACCAGCTTCACAGTGGTGGAAGTAGATGGATAGATGGGCACGTGACAACATGCAGCCACCAGGACACACTGCTCCTGCTGGCCCGGGCCAGCCTCAGAAAGCCTAGACGCATCGGGCCGCATGGATATGTGCTGAAGGATGGATTGTTACATAGCTTTGGAAAAAGTCAGCGTTTCCATTTCTTTCTTTCCCACTTGGCATTTTGGAGCCTGCTGTCAGGATTCACACCAATTTTTGGCTTGGTTTCTAGAGGCTTTTTTTTTTTTCCCCACTACAGTTGAGCTTAAAGAAAAAGAAATTGTTAAGAAGAAAGAAAATCTTGCTCCAGATGGTTTTAAAGAACTCTAAACTGACCCAGAGCCCAAGAAGAGGCCTTTCTTTTTATAAAACATTGAGGAAGATGGCATTTCTTTCATTTGGTCATAAAAGCAACAACTGAGATTGCCCTGCACACCCATATGAATGCACATAAGCATGTGTACACATGCACACACGTGCACTTGTACATCTACGAAGTCATGATATACGTGTCCTATCTTAAGGACCTCATAGAATCTGTGGACAATACTGACTTACAATCTTCCAGTTCTTTAACTGCTGCTCTGATAAAGGCCATCCCAAAAAGTAGAGAGGAGATGAGAACTAATTCAGCTTCCTAATGATAGAAGTTTTTGGGAAACCTGGATTTTCCTTCATCATATTTAAAATGTGTTGGGGAAGATGATGTCCTGGGCAATGTGGGCACGTGGGAAAGGGAGAGCCCTGGACGTGGTGAGGAGCCCGGGAAGCTGCATTTTTAAAGCATTTTTATTTAAAGGTCACAGAACCTGGACTCAAATAAGTTTAAGCAAAACAATAAGTAACAAAGATTATTCAAAGGCCTCTGGGGCAATGCACAGAATGAAGGAGGCAGGGAAGCATGCCGGGGTCAGGGATTGGGACCCGGATGCAGCATCATCCCAGCTTTCCAATCACGTAGGTTTGATGTCAGCCAGCCTGCTGTTTACTTCGTTCTCTCCCAGTGCACACAAGTGTTCTCCCTGAGGCAGGAAACATGGCCACAGGCAGTTTGGAGTCCAATCACGAAAGGGACATGATCTTTCCTGTCGGTTCCAGTTAGAACAAACCTCAGGGAATCCATCTGATGAGTTCAGCTTGGGTCCCATGTTCCTCTTGTGACCTATCACTAATCCAAGAAGACGATGGCAGCCCAGCCTGGGCTCCCCAGGGATAGAGATCAGAGTCTGCACAAAAATAAGGAACAGTGTGGGCAGTAGCAGCAAAGAAGACAGCGGTAAAAGTGAGTGGCACAGTTGAAAACAGTGTCCACCACAGCAGCGAAAGTAGGCTTAACTGGTTGAGTTGGCTTGTGCTAATAACGACTAAAATCTCAAATAATATGCGATTCAAATAAGGCACACTTTTAAAGTGGGGTGCAAACAGCTCACATGACCTACAGAGACTGCATCATGTGCGTGCTTCTTCGCCACCTTGGCCTGGAGTGTCCTCCTCTGTCTGATGACACTGCCCTCCTTTCAGGTCCTAGAGCACACTCCACAGGCTCTTTCCCCCCTAGGGCTTTAATGCATTTCATTCCTTCTGTATATTGTGGTTTCTCCTTTGCTATTTGCATGGTTAAGACCTTGTTATCCTTCAGGGCCCAGACAGGGCTTCCCTGAACACCCTATTTAAGTAAGCCTCATTCACTTACTCTTTATCAGAATATTTTGTTTAGTTTTTATAATACTTCACCAGTTTGCAATTGATACCTTTATTTGTTTACTTAATCATTCATTCTGGCCTTTCCACTGGACTGTAAGCTCCTTAGAGGCAGGTTCCATGTAGGATTCATCACAGTTCCCAGCATCTGTGAATGTGCCCTGCCCATAATAGGGGCTCCATAAATATTTACTGAATGAATGGATAGATGGAGGAATACATTGTCCAGGTGAATGCAGCAGCAAGCAAGCAACAAAAAGGAAAAATGAAATCCAGCTGAAAGTTGGGAAAGTGGGGTACAAGTGGATCCCCAGTAGGCCTGCGTAGAACCCACACAGGGCTACTGTGCTCCCAACACCAGGGGCGCCATGGACACAGAACGCAATGTACCGGGCTTCCTGGAGTTAGCATTGTCTAGCCCACGTCCGCCCACAGTTCAGCACTTCTCATTTAAGAACAAATGAAGCAGTCCTAGAAAACCACAGAGCTTTTGAGCTGCCTTGAACTTGAAAGCAGTGCTTTTTAAACCATCTGTGATGGGTTTTGTAAAATTTTTTCAATTTTTGTAAAATTATTTCAAATCTCTTGCTCACCAGAACTTTTATAAACTAAAATACTAAAAAAATTGCTTCAAAAAAAAAAAAAAGGACAAAAGGAAATAACAGAAGACATGCAAAATAAAAGCCCAAATTTGTAAAATGATTAAACAGACATAAAATCACTTTGACCAATTACTATAAAAATATATAAACACTTTGAACTTCTGTACATTGCAGACCAGCCACATTTTACAAAGTGATACTGGTCCGGGAGCCACACCTTATTTCACTGCCTTAGGGAGAAGTCGAGTCAGAGTAAAAGACCAGGCACCAGGCTTGAAGGTCAGTATCCCCTCATTTAGTCCTCACGGGATCCTATGAGAAGAGCAGGCTGAAGCCAGTGAGGCGAGTCGAGTAAGAGCAGAGTCAGGTACTGTCTTTACTTACAATTTTAAAATTTTATTCATCATGGATTTTTTGCATTAATTTTTATTTTTTCAAAAATAATTATATTAAGATATTATATTTTTGATTATTGTGTCTTTCGGTGCCCCCTAAATTTTTGTCTCCCTAGTCCCAGGCCTGGGAAAGGGCATAAGATTTACTATTATACAGAGAGAAAATTAGGCTAAAAGAGGTTAATTGCTCAATATCAGCACATAAGTGTATGAGGCCTTAACACAGATCTAACCCTCAATCCATACCCTTTCCATCATATCACTCTGTCTTCCACGCCGAGCATCCACCATTCATTCATTCATTCATTCATTCCCTCACCAGCAGTGCCACCGAAGGCCTACGTGGAGTGTGCACTGCGTGTGTAGCTGGGAAAGTACGTGTGGTGCAGTAAGTGGGGGCCAAAGGAGAGATGACCTTGAGTGTGAAGCTGAGGAATATGTACCTTATCCAGAGTTACTGGGGCCTTCGAGAAGTCACATGATCAGATTTAATATTGGAAAGTTCACTCCGAGAGCAGCAGGGTGAATGCGTGGGCTGAAGTGGAGACAGGTGCCCAGTTAAGAGAAGGATGCAGTAGTCCAGGGGACAGAGGGAAAGGAAAGGGAAGGTGCTGGTCATGTTGGAAAGGGTCCTTATCACTGGCATCATCATGGGGGTTCAAGAGAAGAGGGAATCACCCCTGCGCCCCCCACGCTGTGGCTGACCATGCTCACTGGGTGAGGAAAGGCACAGCCCATGTCTACTGGGGAAACCAAGCAGTATGTAACCATGCACATGCGGGTGGGGAACGGGGAGAAGGAAAACTCAGTAATGAGAATCTGGAGCGCGGAAAGCGGGTGCAAGGAGACATGGAAATGCAAGAAACTGGTGGAGGAGAGAGCAGAAGGCAGGCAGCATCTGCGCACTCAAGGACAGGAGGAAGGAGGAGGGCGGGAGTGGGCGGAAACAGCAGTCAGATTCTCAGCAGCACTAAAATTGTCCCTACCACTTGGCAGGAGGTAGTTCAGACGTCGCAGATCCAAGAGCCTTGTCCTTTTCCTCATTCATGTAACTGCACAGGAGCCAATCGGTGTGATTCTTGGACCAAAGGATCCCTTGGCAAATATCAGCTCTATCCCTCAAAGCTTTGTGTGTTGAAGTGACGACGATGACAATGAGTTATTTCTGCTGGCATGGACCATTAAAAATTTAGCCTGGATAATTAAAAAAAAATTTATGAAGTACAGTTCAAATGTACATAATGCCTCTTAGGAAAAATTAATTTAGAATCAAAACAAATACATAATGGATAATGTGACTCAATCTTTGGAAATACTAAATGGCACTCTCTATTACTGACCATTCTTATAATAAAAAAGAGAGACCCCTTATGCTATGGACAACTTTAAAATTCTCTAAGCTTTTTCACCCACATTATGCATTTGTTTCTTTCAGAAACAATCCCATAAATTAGAAAGATCAGGGATCGTTATTCCCATTTTGCAGAAATGAAAACTGAGGCCTAGAGGATTGCAGAGATTTGCCCAAGGCCACACATATACTAAGTGGCAGAGCTGACTCTAAGACCTAGCTGTCTTGTCCAAGATTAGCCCTTCCGCTAATTTTTAGTATTCCACCCTCAGCAGCCTGGGGAAGGCTCTTCAAGAAGTGCATGTCAGTGATCATTCATTACCCCTTCCTAAGGATCCGCTGAAGGACAGTTGTTAAAGGATCGCATGCTTCCCACAGGAGGCAGCTGCAGAGCCAGGGACTCGGAGTCAAAAGGCTTCGATGTTTCCACATTGTCACTCATCATCCCTGTGGTTTTGGGCAGGACGCTAACCCCTGGGAGTCTCAGTTTTCTTAGCTGGAAAACAGTGGCAGTCGTCCTATCTCATTGGGTTGTTGTAAAGTATCACCGTCCGGCAGAAAGCAGAAGGTTAAAGAGCTGCAACACAGGAGACAGTAAATGTGATTGAAGGGAAGAAGGAGAAGGAAACTCAGTGCATTTAGGGCGCCCAAGAAGGAGCAGCCCCACTAGGGTGAGTGGGGAAGAGGGAACAGAGAAATGTGGTTGGGAATTAGCATGGGGCTTGTTAGCATCAGGAAGACGGAAGGAAATTCTGCTTCTTGAGCACCTACTGTTTGCCAGGGACTACACTAGACCCTTTCAGACACATTACTTATTCAGTGGCTACTTTTTGATCACTTACTATGTACTGAGCACTGTTGTGAATGTCAGGGATACCTGACTGAGGAGGACAGGATGGCCCTGGAGGCTCACCTCCTCTGCTTCTAGAGACTTAGGAAGGAGAGGTAGCTCACCGGGACAGGGACAAAAAGGTGGAGTCCCCACCTTTCTAAGAGGCCACTTCTGTACCAGGAAGCTACTTCACATGGTTGTCCATCCTTAAAAACATGCAGAACATCACCGGCGTGGAGGTCCTCCCTCTGCCAGAGCCCTTCTTATGGTCAGCCTGACCTGGGCACCCTTCTCTGGGGGATAATAGACCTTGGAGGATCACGGACATGTAACTACTCTTCCCCAGTGCACTCTAATTTATATTTATATCATAGACCAGTCGTGGCAACTGTGTCCATGCCTTCCGTGAAGAACACAAAGCTAACACGAAGCTAACATTCCTGTGGACGAGACAGACAGTAGGCAATTAAGTATGATAAAGATACTATGGCATCAAATCTTCCAGTTTTACCACAACTGTTCAGGTTTGAACCCCTGCTGGCAAGAGATTCATGATTCCCATTCAACTACGTCCAACACGACAGCACAAACTCTCTTTCCCCTATGCCAGACAATGCCCAGTGGGTTGGGTCTTGTCAGGGATAGCTCAGGGACTCTGAGGACAAGCTCTTCCAACTTGATGACCTGGGGGCAGACCAACCCTGCAGAGCACCGTGAGGCCCCCTCAGAGGATCTCCAAATTGGTCATTCCTCTGCGCACAGCATATTTTCGTACTCTGAGAACTTGAACCTCAAGTCAATGCAATGATCAATGCGCTATGGGGAAGAAAATGGTGAAGACGTGACTCTAGTCTGCGAAGAGGTTACAAACTAGTGAGGGGAAAGGAATGCATGTGACTGGAATCTTCATGCTCTTCACATTTCTGTCCCAGGTCCCCTCACCTGGGTGCTCTCAGCTGTTCCTATGCCTTCTGCTATTATCTACAGGCTTAATGCACCCCCCAAACCAGTATCCCCAGCCTCGGTCTCTCTTCTGAACCACAGACCTATCCATTCTGCTGCCTCCCTGGCATCTCCGCATGTATCCCACAGAAACTACAAATTCCTCCTTCTCTTAATTTTCAGTCTTTACTTATGTAGTCTCCGTACTGCCAATCGGGCTAGGAACCAAGGATCGGTCACCCTCAATCTTTCTTCCTCCAACCACTCTGCACCAAGCCCTGTCAAGTCTTGCATTTCTGGCTTCGTAATCTCCTTTCCACCTCTCCTCTGCCTGAGATCCAGCCCGAGCCCTCTGAGCCCAGGCTTACAGTGCTTTGCTGATGGACACCAAAGGTGTGGGATTTTCACTAGACTGACCCAGCAGGATTCTTGCTAAAACTGGACTAAGAAGGCAGAACCCACTCCAGTTGCCCCTCCCCTGGTCCTGCCTCCACCCTATACCACTGGGATCTTTCTGTAGTGTGCACCAGTAGTGTACATTTGAGTGGATTATTCTTCCATTCCCAAATGCTTGCAGGAAAAGGGCCAAACACCCAAGCCTGGCTCAGCTGTATCTTTCATCTCATCTCCCACTAATCTCCTGGAAGAGGCTTATATCTGGCCCCACTAACCCCAGCAGTCTCCAGATATAACTTGCTGTTCGGGGGCTATTTAACTGTGCAAACCCTTCCTGGAAAGCCCACCCTCTCATAAGCCTGAAGAATCGCTACCTTCTTGAAGATCCAGTATCACATCGTCACTATTAAAATGTCTTTCCCAACTGCCCCTAGCTCGGGAGAGTCTGCGCTCTGAAAAAACCTTACAAAAACATATTTTAATTCATCTTCTTTCCATGCTTATTTCCCATTAGACTGTGAGTTCTTTAAAGAGCTTTCTGTGTCTTTAGGGTCTAGAAGTTGATAATAATAATATTAAGGACAATAAATAACCATAATATCTGTCCTTATCTAGTGCTTACTGTGTTCTCAGCAGCATGTATGAGCATGAGTATTCAAATAAATCTCCACAAGAATCCTGAGAAGTAAATACTACCATCATTCCCATTTTACAGATGAAGAAACTGAGGCAAAGGTGTTAACAAACCAGGTATATATCACACAGCTTGTTCGTGGGAAAACTAAGTTTCAAAGTCAAGAGCAGGATCCTTGCTCTTTACCACTAAGCTTAATGCATCACACAGGGGCGCTCTGCAAATTTTGGACGTGGCTGGCTTACTGAATGTATGATTGGAACAAGAGGCACAGGGTGATAAAAATGCCTGAAACCAAGAGATCAAGAGCTGAGATGTGACTCCCCAAAGGCACAGAGGTGTGTGACACCAGAGATTTTTCCAGGTGGAGAAGATGTTATAGACAGAGAAAATGGTGTTAACAGGAGAAACACTAGAACGATTGGCAGCACATTTGGGAGAACACTAGAGAGCCAAGTGTGGCTGCAGAACTACAGAGCAATACTTAATTCAAGTCAACAGAATGTTTCCCTTGGAAGCGAAAAGTATTTTCATTACTTGGTACTTCTCTCAAGCCTGCCATATGACTTTCGTGGGCTGTAAGCACTTTTGCCTTTGTGGGATCCTTCCTCCATAAACAGTATTAAAACTTATATTTTATAATTGCATTGGTATAAAGATGAGCATATTAATAGGATGTATTAAGATATTTTATTAGACTTAAAAGTTTACTTTTTTTCCTCCTGGTGTTAAAAAAATTAAAGATGGGCCCTGAAAGGATTGCGGGCCCTAGAAACGAAGCCTTAAATAAATTGGCCCTGACTTCTCTCTTAATCGTGCAAATCGACAAGGCCCTCAGCAGTTCTTTCTCAGGACTGAACTGGAGGTAACTCTGGCAGGCCCAGTCCTCAGAAATTGTTGTTTGTTATCACTTTTCTTATTTACAAAGTGAGAAAATCGGCTGTGTCATCTCTGAGGAGCTTTCTAACTAAAACGTTCTGTTTGTTATTTGTCAAGTACTTAGCTCATAAGTCCCTTTCAAGTTCATCATCCAATTTCATTTTCACAAGTTCCCATTATTCACAAGGAAAACTGAGACTGAGGAAGGTCAGCTGCCTGATTTCACAGCCATGGTGGAGGATGAGGCCAATCCAAGTCTTCTAACTCTCCTCCAACACACAACAACAGTGGGTTTGGTCCAGAAAATAACCCCTGGATGAAAGGACTGCTTATATCCATGTGTGGTTTGCATAGTCATGTGAGATAGGTCATGAGGGTGGAGCCAGCCCAGGGTGTAGTGGAAAGCGACCTGAGCTTAGAGTCAAAGACATGGGTTCTTATCTCAGCTTTTACCATTTCGTAGCCATGTGCCCTGACGCATGTTGTTTAACCATTCTGACCGTCACTTCTTATGTTAGTCTGCTTGGGCTGCCATACCAAATACCATAGGCTACATGGCTTAAACAACAGAAATTTATTTCTCATGGTTCTGGGGGCTGGAAGTCCGAGATCCAGGTGCTGACTGGTTGGTTTCTTCTTGAGGGCTACCGTGCTGGTTTGCACATGGATGCCTTTTCGCTGTGTTCTCACATGGCCTTTCCTTGATGCATGAACCTGGGGAGAAAGAGAGAGCCGTCTCTCTCTTCCTCTCTTATAAAGCTACTAATCCCATCAGGAAAGCCCCACCCTCATGACCCAGTCTAACTCTAGTTACCTGCCAAAGCCTGTTTCCAAATACCGTCACATTGGGAGTAAGCACTTCAACATACCAACTGGTGGAGGGAGGCCCAATTCCATCCATAGCACTTTAATCCAAGAAGTGTGCAGAAGAGAACATTTGGAAAAATAAACTAAAACTCAATGAGGAAATAGATATTTTTAAAAACAATTTAATGAAGAGGAGATATTTGGCTTTAAGAGGATTAATTGCTTCGATTTTTACCTTTGCCCCTGTTTTTATGGCCTGTGCATCCGCAATGGTAAACTGAACTCCGGTACTAAACCTTCATCTAATCTTCTTCCAGGGCCCCGGCCTGTCCAGATCCTCAGCATGTCACTTTTCACACCTACAACGTCTCAGGCATTGTGCTGGACCCCAGCAGAGCAGGGTGGGTAAAGAAAGGGAGGCAGTTCAGCTTCTCTTCAACAAGAGAAATCAGGAATAAAGTCCCCTAACACAAAAAGGAAGATTTGTTTCTATAATTTCCTAATAAAACTATAAAAGTTGGCCCAATTCTAGTCAACTGAACGCTCTTCCCCCTCACTGATGGCCGTGCTAATAAGGAGAGCATTGTATTGAGGAAGCTTGGGCATGAATTTCATCACTCCCAGGACAGTTCTCAGCAATAGAAGGGGAGGCATTACTATGAAGTTTTAAAATTCATACTACTCTGAAATTATCACGTAAGAATTGTCACAGGGGAGCCCAGTAAGACTGCGATTTCTCCTTGTTTTACACCACAGGACTGAAAAGGGAGTTGAAGGAGATTAATTACATTCCCTGCTAATCAATGCAAAGACATATTTTTCTGCTTCTCCATCTCATAATTTTTATTTCATGTAGTTTGGGCTTTTTTAGGGTTGCCAGATGTCCCAGTTTCAGTGGGACAATCCTGCGTTTTGAAGGTACGTCCCATCTGCTCTTGAAAATATTTCTGTTCACTGCTCTCTCGTTGACTGTAGGGTTTTTAGAGCTGCCAGCCAGAGTACGGCTGCTGGAGAGAAGATGATAAATTATTGTAACACTATAAAAAAAAAAATCACTCACATCCACCACTATCCCACCTCGGCAATGCTGTGAATTAATTCTGCAAGAATGTTTGTCATGAAAGGTGAATCTTCAACTCTCCATATGGGAATTTGAAGCTCTTTCCCCAATGGCTTCGAGAAGGCTCAGACCAGGCAGGAAAGAATGCATGGAATGATTCCTGGACTGGCCATTGGACACCTGGCTCTGCCATTTTCCTGAAAAGTAATACTGGGCCAGTTATTTAAGAGAAGAAACTGTTTTGAGCACCTACTCTTTACCTGACTTAATGCTAGGCACTGTAGATAAAATATCGGATTGATTTCTATACTAACTTGGATAGCATAGAGTTATTCCCATTTTATAGATAAGAATATTGAGGCTCAGACCCACTGAATCCAGAACTCCCTGGTGCCAAACCTCATGCTCTTTCCACTACAGATGTCTCACTAGCTTCATCTGTTAAGCAGTAATAATAATAATAATAATAATGATCTATATCTTTGTAAGATTCAAAACAGAAGTTGATGAGTAGGTTCTCAAAAGGTTTCTTCCAGGGCTCCTATGTATAACAGGAAATAGGGAGCTTGTCAGCTAAGTTCCTTGTTAGTGGGAGGTTTTACATAGACACGTTTCACCGCGCAAACCCCTCGTCTAGATGTCAAGGCTGGCTCTGTCAGAGATAAGCGACCCGACCTTAGTTAGAGCCATGGAACCACATTATCTGCATCCCTGGTGTTCTCACATTCCTCATTTCTCATAGGTGAGGCATTGAAATTGCTGCTTCACTTCAGCTGACATCTGAATAGGGTCACGCGTTACATTATTAACAGCCACTGTACCTTATTGAGAGCGAGTTTATCATAATTATTTTAGCACAACAAGGCCCTGACAGCAGAGGCCAGGCAGGGCGAACTCTGATGTTGGTTGCTGTCCCAGGCAATGGGGTAATGTCTGGGAGACAGACTTTTCAGGGAAAGCTGTTATACCAAGAGGCAAATAAGAATGTTCTGGAATCCTGTGGAAAAGGCACTGAACAATTTCATTGATATACGTTGCCTAGTTTTCGTCCCACCAATAGCTTGCTGTTTTTCCCAGGCCCATAGTTTTTTTATTGTTTTGCCTTAATAGAAGGCCCTCAATGGGAAGAGAGTTGACATTCTCCAGTGTGAGCCTTTGTCAGTGTATCTAAGTAACAAACGTGCCAGTGGAGGAGAGATCCTAAAATACTACCAGCACGTCAGCTGTCATCACTTTGGATGTTTTGCTGGCAGCGGCATCACACGACCTACTCATTTTGTTGTTTTCCTCTTGCCCTTTACAAAGGCATTCTCCCAGTAACGATGAAACCTTTTTCTTAGATTTCAGTTCCTGCAGCCTTACCCTTCCCAGCCTCTCTCTGCCTCTTATTCAGGGCTGGGAGCTTTTATCTTATGAACTATGGAAGCGCTTCAGGCGGGTCAGTAGATCCATCATAATTTTTTCCTAAAATGTGTGCACATGTGCACATGAACATTCCATCAGATTCTCAAAAAAAATTCATGACATTAAAATAATTAAGAGCTAGTGTAGTAAAATATCCCTTTCTTTGGGAATTATAGAGCCGAACATAGCAATATGGATGGGGGCATAGAAGCCACAGCCAGTGTGCTAGTGGTGAAGAGATGAAGAGTTATTTCTGATCCTAATTCCCTACATTACCATGAGCAAATTAGTTTAATTCATCCGTTTTCTCAGCTGTAAAATGGGCTCACCCTGTCTCTCCCACTGACTCTATGGCCTGTGTTTTCCCTGGTGCTCCTGGCACATGGATTTCCTCACCAGTTCTGAATATTCCACGTCCTCACAGCCTGGTATGGCGCCACACGTGCTTTCTCTACTCCAGCAGGGTGTGAGCTTATGGGGGCATAAGCAGGGGGTGTGGGTGACCTAACTGCCTACCAGCTTTCAGTGTGCAGAAGGGTCATGTGAGCAGCTTATTAAAAATACAGATTCCTAGGTCCACCCTCAGAGATGCTGATTCCATTTGGGATAAAACACCTGAAACTGCACCTTTAACACGGTGCCAGGTGATCCTCCAAGGCTTGGTTTGGTCAGGGTAGACAGGGATCTGGACATTAGCGGATTGGAAGTCAGCTTCAAACTCTTCCTGCAATCAGAAAAGAGTCTGTCAGGACAGAGCAGAGGCTGGAGAGCTGAAAGAATCATCGATTTCCTGGTGTGTCCCCTGGTGGGGCAGAGCAGAAGCTTCTGCTGACAGAAGAGGGCCCCCTTCTGGGTTCTTTTTTTTTTTTTTTTTTTTATTTCAGCATAATATGAGGGTACAGATGTTTAGGTTACGTGTGTTGCCCTTGCCCCCCCTCCCCCCCTCAGTCCAGGTTTCAAATATGTCCATCCCATTGCGTGGTGCGCATTGCACTCTTTGT
>CAUYSK010015810.1:0-21102 GCA_963575035.1 Avahi laniger | reverse complement strand
CAGATGTGATATTGCTGGATCATGTGATTGTGTTATTACTAATTTTTGAGAAACCTCCATAGTGTTTTCAGTAATGGTTATACCATTTTACATTTTCACCAATAGTATATAAGAATTCCAATTTCTCCATAGCCTCACCATCATTTATTTGTTTTGTTTTTGTTTCTTTAAATAACAGTCATCCTAATAGGTGTGAAGCGATATTACACTGTGGCTTTGATCTGCATTTCCCTGATGATTAGTGATGTTGAGCATGCTTCAATATATTATGCCTGGTCTCCATTTGTGTATCTTCTATTCAAGTTTTTACCCATTTTTAATCAGGTTATTTGGTTTTTCTTTCCTTTTTTTTTTTTAATTTTTTTTTATTTATTTCAGCATATTATGGGGGTACACATGTTTCTGTTACATATGTTGCCCTTGCCCCCACCTCCCTCCCTAAGTCCGAGTTTCAATTATGTCCATCATTTGGGTGGTGCACATTGCACTCTTTGTGCATGCATATACCCCTCCTCTCCTCCCTCCTCCCCCCTCCCTCCTACCCCCGCCCAACGTCCAATAGATGTTATTCTTATATGTGCATTTGTGTGTTGATCAGTTAATACCTATTGATGATGAGTACATGTGGTGCTTGTCTTTCCATTCTTGGGATGCCTCACTTAGTAGGATGCATTCATTTTACATAAATTTTAACTTAAAAAAACTGAAACCAACATGAGTTCATCTCCCTCACAATACCTTGGAATAATAATATATAAAAAAAAACATTCCCCAAAGAAAAGATGATTAAAAATCATTATGAGACCTAGTAGAAGGGTATCAGTTAGGGTCCAATCAAGAGACAGAAACCACAAAGTTATTTGAACAGGAAAAGTTTAATAAGGAGAATTATTAACAGGGGATTGGAATAAAAACAGTTTGACTAGAAAGAGGTAAAGAAAACTCTAAAGAAAGCAGCAGTAGCAGATTGAGGGAAAGGCTACTACCCCTAGGGCTGACATATAGTTACTGAGGAAAAGTCTCCCTCTTCCCCCCACTCCCCAGGGCTGGAATCCTATGGCTCACTGGAAGATAAAGAATTGCTGAGGTACCTATGCTGATGGCATTTGTTGTAAATCGGCCCTCTGGGGTGCCAAAAGGAGCCATCTACTGGGAGGCACTACCCTCAGATCTCACAGTAAAGTTGACCAAGAAGATGCCAGGGAAGGATGTTCACAGAGAGGTGCCTCACTGCACTCCATTAGAAGCTGCCTGAAGAGATGACAAGGGCTGCTGCTGGCCACTGGGCAATGCTGCCTACCACATGCTTTAGAAACTGAGAGCTGGAAAAGCTGGGGTCAACAAGATCCCAGATGTCAAAGCATCACAACACAGAGAATAAAAGACACAGTCAATACATGCAGAAGCCTAGCACAAAAGAAAGAGCATTCTTAGGAGCCCAGCACCAGAGAAAGAAAGCTTTGATCTTAAGGAGACAAGCAAGAGAGGCGCAGCAAAACCTGGAAGAGAAAACCCTTTTCTCCTCTGGTGTTTCTCCAGCGCCTTCTACTGACAAGGATTCAAATTGTGCCAGCTGGTAGGAGAAATATTTACAAAGTCCATCTCCATTATCACAGAGCAGTTAAAGAAGGGTGACTGGAGAGCTGAGACATAAACATTGATAACCGGTGAAGAGACTCCTGGGCTTGCTGGATTGGAAGACATTAATCTAGTTTCTCCCTATTTCCAATCCACATACCACTTGATGATTAAATTCCCCCTACAAGATCCTCTCAGGCACTGCTTCTACAGGTGTAGGGGCAAAGAAAGAAAACCCTACATTTTAAGCATACTTCTGTCCAAAGTCTCAATCAATAGAACATGGCTTTCCAAAAGAAGCTTACTCCATAATCAGTGATTAATTATCTCAATGACATCTATTTAAGGATGCAATTTGACCAATGTGTAGATAGATATCATCTGAAACAGGCATTTCTAAGCACTTGGTACTGGAATAGCTGCACAAAATTACCTGGGTGCCTTTTTAAAAATTAATAGGCTTTTCTTTCAGCAGTTTTAGTTTTCAGAAACTAAAGCAGAGAGTACAGAAAGTTCCCATATACCCCCTAACAGCATCCCCCTACCCTGTTTCCTTATTATCAACATCTTGCATTAGTGTGGTACACGACTTAGAATTTTTTGTTTTTTTTTGAGACAGAGTCTCGCTCTGTTGCCCAGGCTACAGTGCCATGGCGTCAGCCTAGCTAACAGCAACCTCAAACTCCTGGGCTCAAGCGATCCTCCTGCCTCAGCCTCCCAGGTAGCTGGGACTACAGGCATGCGCCACCATGCCCAGCTAATTTTTCTATGTATATTTTTAGCTGTCAAGCTTATTTCTTTCTATTTTTAGTAGAGACGGGGTCTTGCTTTTGCTCAGGTTGGTCTCGAACGCCTGACCTCGAGCAATCCTCCCGCCTCAGCCTCCCAGAGTGCTAGGATTTACAGGTGTGAGCCACCACACCCGGCCTCACAACTTAACAATTGTTGAGTCACAATTGACACATGATTATTAACTCAAGTCCATAGTTTACATTCTTCGTGTTTTACATTCTATGGATTTTGACAAATGCATAATGATAATGACATGTATTCACCATTATAGTATCATATTGCATAGTTTTACTGCCCTAAAAATATTCTGTACTCTACTTATGCATCCCTCCCTACCTCTTCCTGAACCCCTGGCACCTACTGTTCTTTTTACTGTCTCCATAGTTTTGCCTTTTCCAGAATGTCATATGGCTGGAATAATATAGTGTGTAGCCTTTCCAGATTGGCTTGTTTCATGCAGCAACATGCACTTAAGTTTCCTCCATGTCTTTTCATGGCTTGATAGCTCATTTGTTTTTAGTGCTGAATAATACTGCATTGTCTGGATGTACCACAGTTTTGTTTACCCATTCCACCTATGGAAGAACATCTTGATTGCTACCAACTTATGGCAACTATGTTATAAACAGGTATCAACTGCCATAAACATTTGTGTGAAGGTTTTTGCTTGGGTATACGTTTTCAATTCATTTGGATAAATGCCGAGGTGTAGGACTGCTGGATCATGTAGTAAGACTATATCTAGCTTTGTAAGAAACTCAACTGCCTTCCAAAGTGGCTGTACCATTTTATATTCCCATTGGCAATGAATAGGAGTTTCTGTTGCTTCACACCCTCAGCAGGAATTTGGTGTTGTCAGTACTTTGGACTTAGCCATCCTAATAGGTGTGTAGTGGTATTTCATTGTTGTTTTAATTTGCATTTTCCTGATGACGTATAATGTGGAGCATGTTGTCTTATGCTTACTTACCATCTGTATGTCTTCCTTGGTGTGGTGTCTGTTCAAGTCTTTTGCCCATCTTTTAATTGCATTATTTTATTTATTTATTTATTTATTTATTTATTTAGAGACAGAGTCTCCCTCTGTTGCCCAGGCTAGAGCGCAGTGGCATCAGCTTAGCTCACAGCAACCTCAAGCTCCTGAGCTCGAGCGATCCTCCTGCCTCAGCCTCCCGAGTAGCTGAGACTACAGGCGCATGCCACCACATCCAGCTAATTTTTCTATTTTTAGTAGAGACGGAGTCTCGCGCTTCTCAGGCTGGTCTTGAACTCCTGAGCTCAAGCAATCCTCCTGTCTCGGCCTCCCAGAGTGCTGGGATTATAGGCGTGAGCCGCAGTGCCCAGCCTGTTTGTTTTTTTATTGTTGAGTTTTAAGAGTTCTTTGGATATTTTGGATGACAGTCCTTCACCAGATTTGGGTTTGAAAATATTTTCTTATAATCCGTGGGTTATCTTGTCATTCTCTTAACAGTCTGTTTTACAGAAATTTTTTAATTTTAATGTAGTCCATCTTGTCAATTTTTTCTTTCATGCATTGTGCTTTTGATGTTGTATCTAAAAACTCATTGCTAGCTGGGTGCGGTGGCTCATGCCTGTAATCCTAACACTCTGAGAAGCCAAGGTAGAAGGATTGCTTGAGGCCAGACCAGAATTCCAGAATTTCAGACCAGACTGAGCAAGAACGAGACCCCATCTCTACAAAAAAAATAGAAAAATTTGCCGGGTGTGGTAGTGCTCAACTGTAGTTCCAGTTACTCAGAGGGCTGAGGCAGTAGGATTGCTTGAGTCCAGGAATTTGAGGCTGCTGTGAGCTATGATGACGCCATGGCTAGAATGAGGCAACAGAGTGAGATCCTATCGATAAATAAATAAATAAACTCATTGGCAAACCAAGGTTACCTGGATTTTATTTATTTAAACACAATTTGCACGGTAATTTTATAACCTGTATCCAGCAATCTTCTAGTAAAGTTTTAATTATCAGCTCTCTGAAGAAAAAAAAAAAACTCAGACTATAACCCAGCACTTGCTGATTTCTATGGTGTAAATCTTTCCACCCTGGCCAATTTCAAGGTATCAACCTGACATCATGGAATACAGAATTGGGAAGAGATGTCACAATTGTTTCTCATAAACCCATATTAGCCAACTCCAGCACACTGTTCATTTCTGATAATTCAAATAATCTGAAGTTTTACAAGTTTTTTCCTGCTCTTTTTTTCTATTGGTTTTCTCTGAAGGCTTTCTGTCTTTGCTATTTTTTATTGCGAGATGTTCATTTTCTTTGGAAAATTATTTGTGAGAATTCTTAGAGGCCTGGGATAAAAATGCATTCCTCTAGGGAGCACTTGCTTCTGCCAAGCACCTGAGGGCACCACAAGCTTGGTGCCTGAGGATTCCTCAGCAACTGAGGGGAAGTGAATTTGGACTATATACCAGCCTGCTGGTGAGCACCACTGCTGAGGGGAATTTTAATCTTCTTCCCTCTCCTCTGCTCTGCGCCAAAGCAGATTTCCTACAGCTCTCTGCTCTTGGGGGTGTGGTGCAGGCGTGTAAGAAATTGAGGTAATCAGATTATCCATCCCCCCATCTTGCTTTCCAGTGGCTGCTGTAACAAATCGCCACCAACGTGGCTGCTTAAACAACATAAATTTATCATCTTTCAGTTCTGAAGGTCAGAAGTCTGACATGGGTCTCACTGGGCTACACTCAAGGTGTCAGCAGGGATGTGTTCCTTCTGGGTGCTCCAGAGGAAAATCTGTTTCCTTGTTGTTTTCAACTTCTAGAGGCTGCTGCATTCCTTAGCTCATGACCCCTTCCTCCATCTTCAAAGCCAGCCACAGCAAGTCCAGTGTTTCACCCATGGCTCAGACCCTGACTGTTCTTCTGCCTCCCACTTCCACTTTTAAGGACCCTTGTAGTTACAGTGGGCCCACCTCAATAATCCAGGATGCTTTCCGCACGTCAAGGTCAATCGATCAGCAACCTTAATTCCACCTGCAATCCTAACTCCCCTTTGCTATGTAACCTCACACATTCACAGGTTGTGGAGACTATGATGTGGACGTCTTGGAGGGGTGAATATTCCCTCCACAAATGTTTCTTCATCGGCACCCACCCTCCTCTTCTCTATTTGCTGAGGAAGAGAAGTCCTTTCTGTTGTTCAAAGCAAATCCATCTCTGCCTGTCTCCTTTGGCTTGTCCACACTCTGGGGCCTTGTTCGATCAGGCAACAGCTCTCTTTTCTCTTCATGACCTTTCACTCTCCGCTAGCTTCTTCCTTCCAATACATGATCACATGTAAGTCTCTTCCTTTCAAAAGCCCATTCTCCTGGTCTTCACTTCTCCATAGTTATTATCCAATCTCTCTCCTGTCTTTATAGTCAACTCTCTAGAAAGAGCGACCTACACTTGTATACCCATCATTTGCTCATTCATGCATTCAAATAAATATATATTGTGCCCCTATCATGTGCCAGGCACCCTCTTGGGCACTATGGCCAAGAACAAGACAGAAAGGGTCCCTGCTCTCACACACCTTATAGCGTAATGAGGAAGAAAGACATTCAACATATGATTTCAACGAAGTATGGCAAGTGCAATGACAGGGGAAGCATGAGGTGCTGGGGCAGCATAGCGCAGCGGACCCTAAGGACTGAGGGGAGGAGCCTTGGAGAAGACTTCCATCATCGAGTGACATTTAAGCAGACAGGGCTCATGCATACGTGGAGGGATGACAGCAAAAGGTGGGGCTATTCTTACAGTTTCTTTGTTCTCTCTTCACTGTAACACGGCCATGCCCTGGGATCTGGAACGCAGGCCACAGCACTGCCTTGTAGCTCAGTGGTGCTAAAGCACGTCCTGGTGCCAAAGCGATATTTAATAGTTCCTGAAACTGGACACCCCTCCTGCCTTGTGTCTCCCTTAGCTACTGGAATCCTGGCCGGTCACTTTCGATTCACTGTTCTTTAGCTTCTGCTTCAATGGAACAGCTCTCACAAATGTCCTCCAGGGACCTCTTACTTTCCAAATTGACTGGACACTTTTTTATCCTTAATTCACCAGATCTCCTGGGCTAAGCATCTGCTCCTTGCAATGATCTTTTCTCTTACCTTCCATGCTGTAACTGTTCACCTCTGCATTCCTCTGACCTTCCTTCTCCATCTCATGCCAAGTCTCCTCTTCCTTCTCCTGCCCCTTACAATCTGGAGTTGGGCTTGCCACTTTTTGCCACTTACTTGCACAAGCAATGTCATCTACTTCCACCATTTTATCCCCAAATCTGTATTTCTATCTGACTTCTTCTGTGAGCTTCAGGCCTAAACTCGACCACATCTTGGACACCTGTCCTCTTCACATATAGCATGTCCCAAACTGGCTTAATACCGCCCTCACTTGCTCCTCTGCTGATATTACCTATTTCTGGAAATGCCACCCAATTACATTCATTGACAACCTCAGTACCATTTTTGGCTTTTTCTCATCTCTTTTTCCCAGTCACAAACTCCTTTTGATTCTTCTTCAATTAGCATCTTTACACATCTCTACTCCAGGCTCAGTCCCCCCACCCCAATGTGGTTAACTACATTAGCCTCAAACTGGTCTTTCTGTCCCTAGCCTCGCTGCCCTGAAATCCATCCTCGAGACATAGCCCCCAGCATGCTCCACGACTGGCCCCTACCTAACTCTTGGTCACCTTCCACCAGGCCTGTGCACATTACAATCTGGGAATACCAACTTTCTTTGAGTTCCGCACACACTGCATCCCGTTTAATGTACTAGATGCTTCTGCTCATATTGTTCCTTTCTATGGTGATGGTTCTTTGCTCTTCTTTATTGTTTTACCATCCATATATCCCTACACAAGAGTTCAGCTTGTTTTTGAACTTAGAGGAATGGAATAATATCGTATATGGTAGTCCCCCCCTTATCCGAAGTTTCACTTTCCATGGTTTCAGTTACCCATAATCAGCTATGGTCTGAAAATATCAGTATTTTGGAAGAGGGAGGGGGGGAGACAGAGAGACTGATCACTTTCACAAAACTTTTATTACAGTATATTGTTATAATTGTTCTATTTGATTATTAGTTATTGTTGTCAATCTCTTACCATATCTAATTTATAAATTAAACTTTATCATATGTAGGCATGTATAGAAAAACATAGTATATACACAGGGTTCAGAACTAACCGTGGTTTCGGGCATCCACTGGGGGTCTCGGAATGTGTCCTTGGAGGATAAAGGGGAATTACTGTATATTATTTTGTACCTGGCTTCTTTTAATCAACATGCTTATGAGAGCCAACTGTGTTGTGTAGCTGTGATTTGATCATTTATCCTGGGTTGGTAGTATTCCATTGTGTGAATATGCTACAATTTATCTGTTCTATTGTAGATGGATATTTGAGTTGTTTCCAGTTTGCTGTTGCTTTTGGCTATTAATATTAAACAATGCTGTTGTGAATATTCTTGTACATGTCTTTTGATGAACAGAAGTTCTTATTTCTCAAGGCTACCTCCATACCGAAGAGTAAAATTGCTAAGTCATAGGTAGGTGTCACTTCAATTTTATCAGATAATGCCAAGTGTTCTCCAAAGCAGTGTATGAGAATTCCTATTGGTCCACAATCTTGCCAATGCTTGGAATTGCCAGACTTTAAAAGGTTTGGAATACATGCGCGTGGGTATTATCTCATTGTGATTTGATTGTACATTTCCCTGATGACAGATGTGACTGAGCTCCTACTTAACTTTTTTCTTTTTATAGAATCTTTTAAAAATTTATTGTACATATTTAAGATGCACAGCATGGTGTTATGATATACATATAGTAAAATGGTTACTATAGTTAAGCAAATTGACATATCCATCATCTTACATAGTTACCCATTTGTGTGGGGGGGGCAAGAACATCTAATTTACTCTTTAAGCAAAAATCCAATACAATATTATTAACTATAGCCTTCATGTTGTGCATTAGATCTCTAGACTTCTCTATCTTACATATTTGCTACTTTGCATCCTTTGACTTGACCTACATTGCCCTATTTCCTCCCCATCACAACACTTTTTTGTTTGTTTGTTTGTTTGAGACAGAGTCTTGCTCTGTTGCCCTGGGTAGAGTGCAGTGGCATCACCCTAGCTCACTGCAACCTCAAACTCCTGGGCTCAAGCGATCCTCCTGCCTCAGCCTCCCGAGTAGCTGGCACTACAGGTGCCTGCCATCACGCTCAGCTATTTTTTTTCTATTTTGTAGAGATGAGGTCTCACTTTTGCTCAGGCTGGTCTCAAACTCCTGATCGCAAGCAATTCTCCTGCCTTGGCCTCCCAGAGTGTGAGCCACCGCACCTGGCCTCCACCACTGTTTTATTTTGTGTATTTGACATTTTCTTAGATTCCACATGTAACTGAGAACATGCAATAGTTCTCTTTCTGTGTCTGGCTGATTTCAATTAGTAAAATATTCTTCAGTTTCATCTATGTTGTGGCAAATGGCAAAATTTCCTTCTTTTTTGAAGTGGAATAATATTCCATTGTATATATATGTATATATTAACATATATATACACACACATACACACCACAGTTCCTTTATCCACTTGTCCATCAATGGATACTTCGGTTGTGTCCATATAGTAGCTATTGTGAATAATGCTACAATGAACATGGGAGTGCAGATATCCTTACAAGGTGGTGATTTCATTTCCCTTGGATATACATCCAGAAGGGGGATTGCTGGGTCATATGGTAGTTCTATTTTTTCTTTAGAAAAGCCCATACTGTTTTCCATATGGCTGTACTAATTTACACTCCCACCAACAGTGTACAAGGGTTCCCTTTTCTCTACACCCTGGCCAACACTTGTTGTCTCTTTGTCTCTTTGGTAGCAGCCATCCTATCAGGTGCAAGGTAATATCTCACTGTGGTTTCAATTTGAATTTCTCTGGAGCACCTTTTCATATATCCGTTGGCCATTTATATGTCTTCCTAGGAGAGATGTATCTTTAGGTGTTTTGCCCACTTTTTCAATTGGGTTGTTTTTCTGCTATTGAGTTGTGTCAGTCATTTATATATTTTGGATATTAACCCCTTATCAGATTATGGTTTGAAATGTTTTCTCCCAACCCATAGGTTGCCTTTTCATTTTGTTGATTGTTTCCTTTTCTGTGCAGAAGGTTTTTAGTTTGATGCAGTCCCATTTATTTATTTTTGCTTTTGTAGCCAACCTCAAGGAGGTTTTCCTCTATGTTTTCTTCTAGGAGTTTTATGGTTTCAGGTCTTACGTTTAGGTCTTTTATCCATTTTGTGTTGATTTTTTGTGTATGGTGTGAGATAAGGATCCAATTTCATTATTTTGCATGTAGAAATCCAGTTTTCCCAGCACCATTTATTGAAGAGACTATCCTTTCCTCATTGTGTCCTCTTGGTGCCCTTGTCAAAAATTAGTTGACTGTATATATTTGAGTTTATTTCTGGGCTCTTTATTCTGTTCCATTGGTCCATGTGACTGTTTATATGCCAGTACCATGTTGTTTTGATTACTGTAGCTTCATAATTTTAAGTCAGAAACTGTTTATTTTTCAGAATTGCTTTGGCTATTGTGGGTCTTTTGTGGTTTCATACAAATTTTAGAGTTGTTTTTTTTTTTCTATTTTTTAAAGAATGTCATTGGAATTTTCAGAATTTTGATAAGGACTGTTTTGAATCTGTATATTGCTGTGGGTAATATGGGCATTTTTAACAATGTTAATTCTTCCAACCCACAAGCATGGGATATCTTTCCATTTCTGTTTTCTTCAATTTCTTTCATTAGAGTTCTATAGTTTTCAACATATAGATCTTTCATTTCTTTGGCTAAATTTATTCCTAAGTATTTTATTCTTTTTGATGCTATTTTAAATGGAATTGTTTTCTTGATTTCTTTTCTGGATAGGTTATTTGTGTACAGAAATGCAAACAATTTTTGTATATTGACTTGTATCCTGCAGCTTTACCAAATTATTAGTTCTAACAGTCTTTTTGTGAAGTTGTTGCGGTTTCCTACATATAGGATCATGTCATCTCCAAATAATTTTTCTTCCCTTCTGATATGTATGTCTTTTATTTATTTTTCTTGTCTGATTGCTCTTGCTGATACTTCCAGTACTATGTTGAATAGAAGTGGCAAGAGTGGGCATCTTTCCCTTGTGTCATATCTTAGAGGAAAAGCTTTCTGGTTTTTCCCATTGATTATGATGTTAGCTGTGGGGTTTTCATAAATGGCCTTTACTATGTTGAGGAAATTTCCTTCTCTACCTGAATAGTTTAGAGTTTTTTATCAAGAAAGAATGTTGAGTTGAGCATGGTGTCTCACACCTATAATCCCAGCCCTTTGAGAGGCCAGGAGTTAGAGACCAGCCTGGGCAACACAGCTAGACATGTCTCTACAAAAACTAAGAAAAATTATCCATGCATGGTGGCACATGCCTGTAGTCCTAGCTGTTTGGGAGGCTGAGGCAGGAGGATGGCTTGAGTCCAGGCGTTCAAGGCTCCAGTGAGCTATGATCACACCAATGCACTCTAGCCTGGGTGACAGAGTGAGACCTTGTCTCAAAAAAAAAAAAAATGTCGAGCTTTGTCAAATGCTCTTTCTGCATTGAGATGATCACATGGTTTTTATCTTTCATTCTGTTATTGTGATGTATCCCATTGATTGATTTGCATATGTTAAACCAGACTTGCATGCTTACTTAACTTTCAAGACTTAGTTCTGATAATATTTTCAAGAAGTTCCCCTGACTCCCTATCCTGGCCCAGAAGCCCTCCATCCCGATCATAGCAGGCAGCACTCTGCATGGAAATTACTGGTTAACTGCACTGGCTTCCCACTAGGCTAGATGCTCCTTATAAGGAGGCTACTGTTTTCGCTATTTGTGCTTCCTCAACAGCTGGCACAGGTCTAGGTTATGTAGACAGCATTTGTTGAAGTGATCTTAAAAAAACATTTCTAGCTCTGAACCTTAGTCTCATCTGTAAAATGACCAAAAAACAATTATCAATTGTGTAAGGTTGTGGGGAGACCAAATAGTACAGTGTCTGGCACATATGCCTCTAATTAATAGCTCCCTTTCTTCCATTTAAAGACCAAGGGAGTTGAAGTACATGGTCTGGCTTTGAGTAGAAGAATAGAAATAGGGAGTAAAATTGAAGACAACTATAAGTCTAAATTTTGTCTGAGATGTAACAAATGAATTGAACTAGTCACTTACCTAATTGTAAGTAATTGCATAGCTTGTAATGGGAGAAGCTAGCAGTGTTTGACCTCTCACCTTGCAGGCTTCTCTACCACCCAAAGCTAAAGAGACTGGAGTGTGGTAGGCAGCATAATGGCCTCCAAAAGATATCCACATTCCAATCCCCATAACCTGTGAATATGTTACAAGGGAGAAATAAGGTAGCAGATGGAATTAAGTTTCTAATTAGCTGACCCTAAGGTGGGTAGATTATCCTGGGTTATCCAGATGGGCTCAATATCTGGTCTAAAAGACAAGGGTCTTTTAGGTGTCAAAGGAGGCGGTGAAAAAAGGGATTTGAAGATATTATGCTGTTGGCTTTAGAGATGGAGGAAGAGTCACAGAATGACTCTTCGCAGGTGGCCACTAAAAGCTGGAAAGGGCAAGGAAAAGAATTTTCTCCTAGAGCTTCCAGAAGGAAAGTGGCGTTGACCACACCTTGATTTTAGCTCAGTGAGACCCATTTCAAACTTTTGATCTCCAGAATGGTAGGATGATAAAGTTGTGTTGTAAGATAATAAATTACCACTAAGTTTGTGTTTTCTTACAGCAGAAACATGAAACTCATAAATAAGGCAAACGCCATCTTGTGCCATAAATACTGTATATGCACAAGTGATTAAAATGCATTTCTGAGAACATCAAAACTTACTCTTCCTATTTAACTACAACTTTCTACCGATTGACCAACTTTTCCCAGTCTCCCCTTCCACCTGCCCCCCTAGCCTCTGGTAACTATTCTACTCTCTACTTCTATGAAATCAACGTTTTAGATCCCACATATGAGATCATGTGGTGTCTTTCTGTGCCTGGCTTATACGTGTGTGTTGAAACATCACATTATACCCCATAAATATGTACAATTATGTCAATTATAAATTTTTAAAAATTAAAAATATGACTCTCTCCATCAGACTTCACAAAAATAATGCATTTCTGAGAAGGGCTGTGTTTGAGTTGTAAGGAAACTTTGAGAATGTGCAGCCCTTCATTGAGCCCTTCGTAGCATCTGGGAGGGCCTTACCTCACAGCTTCTGTCTAGAAAATAGGGCCACAAGCCAGTGCCCAAGCCCAGACAGGAATCCGGTTTCCACACATCCTGTCCAGGGCTTTAATACGGTTTGTGATACAGAGCTCGTGAAATCAGGCGAACAACTCTTTAAAGAATTTACGTGGAAGTAACTGTGAAACGATTTCAGAACCGCTGTAAGTGAATAAGCCATGTTCTCAAAAGTGACTAGAGAAATGATATGCTAAGCCTTAATGGCTGTGTCTTAACATTGAGCTACTCTGTTTGAAATATGTCATCACCTTTGCTCTTAAAGGACAAATTGAAAATAAGGAATAATCCACATTTGAATCTAAGCCTCATAGGAAGTGTGGAAACTTTGTTTTGCAGGTCTTTCCTCTTCCAAATATGTTTAATACAGAAGACCTTGCTAACAATTCCTTAACTAAGTTTTAAATCTACCAATAAACGTCGGCATGTCAGGCTATTTCAAATATTGGTATTCCAGCTTCATGCTTTTGGTGGTTCTATGAGTCTAAAAAAAATTCAGCTGAAATGTATTTCAGCCATGTAACACTTTTTACAAATGTGCCAATACTCATTGTTGATTGTGGGTTGCACACTGTACACATTTCTTACTTCTCTCAGGTGTCCCCTGCTTTTGCTTTAATGGCCACCCATGGCTGTGCCTCCAGTCATAGGTGTGGTGTACACACTCTGTACTAAATTCCCACATTTTAAAAATTTTCCCTTTACATAGTCCTACTTTTGCCTAATGCCTCCAAATGTGACAACAGTTGTCCTGACACCACAAATCTGCCTTATATGGAAAGGGCTGCAAGTGATGAGATACTAGTCAGCTTATTTTGGAACTTCTGAGTATTATGCCTTTCAATAAAGCAAAAGGATAAGCTTTGCTGCATTATCAAAAACAAATCAGAGAGTGCTATGACTGTATTTAGAAAAAAAAGCCTGTTATATTACCAAAAATATGATTTCAAACTGTTTGAAGGGCTGTCCCAGGAAGAGAAGTTATTTTATTTCAACCCGGAAGGCAGACCTAAGGCCATTTGGTGGGACTCAACAAAGGTAGACTTCAGTTTAATACCAGTAGGATGGTTTGATGCTGTGAGACTTGGGGCATGTCAGTGAACCCCTGGAGCAAAGATATTCCCCTTAGTTGAAAAAGAGTGATAATACAATACCACCTAGTCTCTGAGGTCGTAGTGAGGATTAAATGCAGCAATGTCTGAGGAAGAACTTTGCCAAGTATTTCAAATACTCATAGTTTTAAAAAGATACACTTAATCTTTTAAGAGTCCTATTCTGATTTTTAGAAAATGGTCAATTTTAGCTTACTGCTCTATTCAGCATTCCCAGGATGCAGATATATAAACAATGGAATTTCCAACTGTCAACAGTATTTGAAGAATACTATCCTATTTTAAAATATTTTAAAAATTCTTACCTAATGAGACAGCCAGTACGGCTTACTTTAATCAATATCTTACCTTCCCCTACTATCGCCTGCCATGTTCTCCATTCAGAGCCTGAAGTTTTGCATCTATTCACTCCATCACTTTTGCAAAAGCTATCCTTATAGGCAGTTGTGACTCTCAAAATCTGGAGTTGCTTTCTACAGAGGTTGCACTAGTTTGCTGTTGCACCAACAGTGCATGAGTGTTCCTATCTCTCTGTATCCATGCCAACATTTATTTTCTGAAACATAAAATTTGGATACTCTTTTTTTCCCTTCTACTCCATCATTTTTCAAATAGAACAGCTGCAGCTTCTAGAAATGTCTCTGTTGAGCTAAACAAAGGTGTGCAACCAGCTTATTTTTCCAAGTTTATTTTCTTGGTTAGGAATATACATAGTTTGACCTTGCTTGGCTGGGTGAAGAAAGGAAATTAACGAACACACACCATTTATTTAGATATAAAATGTCTTATCCCAAAAAAGACTTTATGTATCATGAACAACAACAATAATAATAATACCACTTCCCTATAAAGATCATATACAGCAGTGCCGAAGAGCTTCCCTTGACTTTGAAGGGTGTTTTCTTATCCTTGCCGCCCTTGTCCTGCATCCCACAACTCCCTCCTTCTCAATGGCTGAGCTGTGAACCTTCTTGACATTGTAAAGTAATTGGAACAGTGCAAAGATCAGGGCCACGTTGCACCATGTGTTTATTGGGAAGGTGGCCCTAAACAGCCTTTGGAAGACCTGATTCTAAGATCCAAAATGCCTACACAGTACAGCTCTATTTTGGTATTCTGTTGAGAATCTGCCCAATTTGCACTTGTATTTTTTTGTTTTGTTTTTACAAAGATGGAGGAAAAAAGGAAGAAAGATCAATACGCTAGGAAAAAAATACTAAGAAATTGAGGCAAAAGGAAACTGTATATGTGGGGATAGGAGAGGGGGATAGGAACAGAAGATGAAACCAGCACCAGTTTGGGGAGGTTCAGTTTGCCTTTTAGAGCTGGGCCATAGAGCTATGCTTCTTAGCAAACAGTGCGATGAGAGAAGTGTTTAGTTGCATAAAGCATAAACAGACTGATTGCTCAAGATTATCTACATTACTGGTAGAACCCTACAACTATAAGTCCATCATTGCTGCTGTGTTGCTATTTTGTGTGACCCATTATGTGCAGAACTGCATGTTCCAGGGGTAGGTAGGATTGCCATCCTCTTGCGAAAGGTGAGTTATCTAACAAAGGCAAGTGTCCAAATAGAAGTGCATTGCAATGGGCTGGAAAAGTACCTAACTAAGCATGGCCAAGAAATGTTCACTAATGGCAACAAGTGCCAGAATTGTCCCAGAGGTCTTCACTTAGGTTATCTCACTGAATTTTTATCTGCAATGTAGACATTATAGTCCTACTTTCACAGACAAGTAAATTCAGGCTCAGCAAGATCAAGTAACTTAAACGTCTTATACAACTAAAAGAGTCCAGAACTATGTATGTTGGACTCCATTGTCCATTCTCTTTCCCTCACACAATATAGGAAACTGCAGATGGAAGGAAAAATAAGTGGTAGGGAAAATATTTTGGAGAAGCAATTTCAGATACATTTATAAATTAATCAATCTATGTAGAGCATGTGACACAGTCTCTGGCACATACTAAATGCACAAATGTGTCAGCTATTATACTAACACATTGTTTTAACAATCGGTCCCTTGGCAATGTAATGACAGCTTTTGTTGACATTCATACGCAGGATTATAGGATTTATAGCTAACAAAAGATACTATATATTGTGATTTATTCTTATTAAAATTTCTTAGCAAAGATGATAGTTATTAGTGTTTTAACCATTCTATTGCTTTTACACTAACAGATAATTTAAATATGATTCAGGAAGTTAGGATCCGACATATGATCTTGATTCTGTGTGTCAATTTGAGTGTTTTAATCCTATCTAATTTTAGGCTTTCTCTAGATATAAATAGTTTGTTCTTGGGGATCAAGGTGAAATACCTCCATGCTGAAAAGTTTCTTGGAGACACTTTGTGCAGTGTTATTTGAGAGTTCACCACTTATATCTTGTGTTAAGTAGTTTGGACCTCTCTCTAGATTCTACTGTGATCTGGCTCCTGCCCTCTTCTCTAGTGTTCTCCTTACTCCCTGATTTCTACTTAGTGCTCCAAAAACACATAAGTATTTGTAGTTTCTCCACTGATTCTCAATTCTCTGCTTCCCCTCACAGGATTCTTTCTACTTAAAATGCCCGACCACTTCCGAGCTGACACCCTGCTCTGCTCCTTACCTTGCCTGCTAACTCTTTAGTATTTTTAAAGGCTCAGTATGCTTACGAGTTTTTTCAGGAAGGCTGTGCCAAAAGTCTTCTCCAACAAGACAGCACCAGCCACTCTCCTCTGTGTTCTGGGCATACCATTGTACATCTTAATTTAGTTCAATGACATTTCATTATAATTTGCCTTTTCCCCAACTCTATGCTTAGACATTATATGGATGAGAAAAGTAAGACTATAAGTACTTGAGGGAAAAGACCAATCCATGACAGAGTATGATAGGCATTATCATTTCAACATATTTAGCATTGGTGGTCCATATACCTGCATGATTATCCACATTGTTTTATGCTTTCTGTGTTTGTGGTTGTTGTTGGCTTTTGGGGAGGGTTATTGGTGGGAATTTCTACTGAGGCAGATTATTTACCTCCTTAATGAAGACATCATAAATCTTGAGGAGTTACTTCTTTGGGCTCTTTTTATCATCTCATTGAACTCCTAAGTGTTCTTCCCATATCTTGCTGCTTCTCATAGACTACTTGACACTACCAGAGGGATCTTCTTAAAACTTATAAAAATTATGTTACCTGCAAGCGCTTAAATAAATAATTAAAATTCCCCAAAGCCACAGCCTAGTCTTCTTTGCCTGCTACAATCTGGCTCTAGACCACCTTTCTGACTGAGTCTCCCATATGCCCTCAATCCCACTTAGTTCCAGAAAGGCTATAATTCACACTCCTCCCATTATTTAGAACACTCTTCCTTCTATAACTACAAACAAATTATATCAGTATTTCAAGACCTGGTAAATGTCTCCTCTTTCGCATAGCGGTTTCTAAGGTTTCTACAGACATGCAGTTTTTTTTTCCTTCCAGATCCCTTCATATATACCTAACTTGTGGGATAGATAATTTCTTCTCCTTGTATTGTAATTATTTTTGTGCTTCTTACATAGACTCCTAGAGTTTCAATTTTCCCCAACTGAAAAGTGAATATAAGTATCTGTATCATAAGTGTAATAGTTATTCCTTTGATTGTAGTTAACAATGCTCGACTCAACCTAGTAAGACTCATAAAGAACCATATTGAATGGGTAATGAGCTATCTTATAGACTCAAGATTCATAAGGTTCCTTGAGCCTCTCAAAAATTATGAGCATCAAGAAATCCATTGAAAACAAGGAAAATTCTCTCATCTCAGTTTTTGTATTGACACCTCTCCTTGTTTCTTGCTCCAGACCTATTTTCTCTGCTTTTCTCTACATATAGTAGAGAGGATCAGAGATTCCAAGTTTTTTTTTTTTTTTTTTTTTTTTTTTGGTTTTCAGGTAAAAAAGTGTCCCTGATTCCCAGTTATTTCTAAACAGAATCTAATTGGCCAGCTTTGTCAGGGCCATTTAGCCCTAAGCAGCTAAGAGCATATGAGTCTACTGACAAAGAATAGGTTATCAAAGGCTCACCTGAGTAGACTTGGAGTACAGGACATTCTTAGAAAATTGTGATTATGGTGATCTGAGAAGGCACTCTAAAAATGTATCATTATAGGGTCATCTTAACGATCAAATATGATAATTTAAGGTACAAGATGTCTAGTATGTGGTACCTAGAGTCAGACTACCTGGGTTTGAATCCCTGCTCTGCCACACATCGGCTTTATGGCCTTGGGAAAGTTGCTTAACCTCGGTTTACTTCAACTTCTTCATCTATGAAGCTGAGAAACTATAATGGTAACTAAATCAAAGGATTGTTTTGAAGATTAAAGTTTTGAACATGTAAATCCCTGTTATAGAAATTGACACATGATGATCACTCAATAAATATTACCTATTGTTAGCTAAAATTTGCATAGCTGCTGATTTATAATTATCATGAAATAAAAGTTTGTTTCCAATCTTTCACATTGCCTTTATTAAACTATAAATTTCTTGAGAGTAAGAACTATGTATTATATATCACTGTATCAGTCTTAGTGCTTAACATGGCTTCTTACACAGTTAACAGATGAATAGATGGAGGGATAAATGGAAAAATAGAAGGAGAGAAAGAAGGAAGGGAGTGAGGAAGGGAAGTAAGGAATGTGGGAGGGAGAAGAAGGTATCTGATTTGCAAATACATTTTGAATTAGGAAGGCGGATTTGGCTGCTCGTTCATAAAGGATATCTGCCCACAATCTTGGGGGCAGATTAAGGAAAATAGTGCAGCATGTATTTGACAGAGTGATATTACTTACTGTGCTTTGCTTTACAGGTCAAAATGCTAGACAGCTGTGACTGGTAGTGATATGAGATTTCTTAATTTTGTGGTTAAGAGTGAAGAATGGCAACTGATTGTTGAAAGCCTCATGCTGTAGCTGCACATAATTAAAATCACTAGGTACCTTAATTAAGATTATTAAAAGTTTCATTAAGACATTAATTAGTAGATTATTTGTTGTATGATTTTTAGAAATCTTTTAAATGATATGATGTTTTATTAAACTACAAATTGTATTTATTGAGTATTTTCTTTTGAGCCATTTTAGATGTAGAGTCTACAGAAGTTATTGTTGAATCACCAAGTAATTAGCTGCAGTGTAGATTACATTTTTGTTACTACTAAGAAAGCATTGATTAAGCTCTTGGGCCTGATTAGATGATCTGCCCTCAGTTGTAGAAGCATAAAATTATAAGAATGGAAGAAAGTGGCAGAGAAATGTTTTTTGCACAACAGTGGACTTGACGTTAGGTAAACGCGAGTCTGTCTATGCCGTTACCCAGTGAGGGTGGTTAAGTTAAATACAGCCTGTAGAATAGCCTTTGGTCACAGCCTCAGAACTTTCAGATACATATTTCAAAGGTCATGGAGACAGCATGATTAATGGAAGGTACATGGACATTGAGAACAAATAAATCTGGGTTAAAATCCAGATCAGCCACTTTTTAGCTATATGACTCCAGGCAGGTCCTTGAGTCTCTCTGAACTTCAGTTTCTTCAACTATTCAGGGGAAGACAAACTTTTTCTGTAAAGAGCCAAACAGTAAATATTCTAGACTTTACACATCACATATGGTCTCTGTCACATGTTTTTTGTTTTCTTGTCTTTGCTTTCTTCTTCTTCCAAACAATCCTTCAAAAATGTAAAAAAAAAAAAAATCATTCGTAACTTGAGAGCTTTACAAAAATGGACCGCTCACTGGTTTTGGCTCAGGGGCATAGGTTGCTAACCTCATATGAATGTATAATTAAGAGATTTCACTTTTAAGCAGCAAATATCTGGCACAGAGAAGTGCACAATTGTTTATGGTTCTCTCAATTATCAATGAAGCTAAAACTTTTGGTCAGTTTCAATTGTGCCACAGCTATTTTCAAAATGACCCTACTCTCCTACCACATGTGCTTCACAATTATCTGTTATAAATTCAAAGTGACAATTTATGGCTCTTGCTACCTGCCTTCCCAGTGTTCTCAGCTGTGCTTGATTAAGCATTACTTAATTATGTAATGATAGTAAGGGAAACGCCTAGTGCACCAGCACCTTGGCATTCACAGGGCAGTAGCTCTGCGTGGAGCATGATAGGAGAATTATAGAGCAGATACTGAGTCAGTTCTGCAGGATCCAGAACATAAAAGGCAACAAAAGTTTTCCAGATGTCTTATATCTGTCAATTATTGTCATGCACATGAAATATCATGGGTGTATCAGGTAGAGGGACTGACGAGAACAATTGGATGGTGGGGAAGGAAGATTTCTTAGTGGTACTAATTGTCACTGTTAACTTTATCCAAATAGTTTTCTTCTTACAATTATCTAGGAAGGCTTTAATAGTTTCCCTAGCAATTCTCTAGCAATTTTAGCCTCTAACAACAAAAAAGAAATCAAAATAACAAACCCAGACAACTGGGGAACACATTGGCCACATATTGCTTCCTTCTAGACTTGTTTTTTTTTTTCTCTTCCAGAGATTTTGTATAGAGTTAACAATGTGTTAAAACAATCTGCTGAATTTTTAAAGACATTTGTATAGTCAATATACAGCCATTTGAAATTTCTTCTCTCCCAACCCTGCTAACCTATTTCTCTCTCCTCCCCGATTTGCTCCCAGGGTTTTCGCCAATGTGAATTACTTGCTGTTCCCTGTATACAGTATCGTCTCATGCTATTTCACAGACCGTTCCTCGTGACATGACCATCTCACTTTCTCTGGTGACTAATTTCTACATGCACGTCAGTTCTTAACTGAGACATCACCTCTTCTCAGGGCTTTCACTGATCTATCACCAACCCATCCCTCTTCCCATTCAGTCTCACAGATAAGGTTGGGACAGTCCCATGTGATTTGGTAGAACTACGTTCACACCTTTAAAATACTCTGATCACACCACGTTGTAACCGTTAAAACCTTCTACTAAATCATAAACTCTTGGAGAGCAAGGACTTTGCCCTTTATCCCTATGTATCTATACCCAGCACCTTGAATTATCTAGCTCAGGGCCTACATCCAGAAACTTTATTTAGGGTAGCCTGGTAAAATACAGAACACCCAGTTAAATTTGAGTTTCAGATGTTAAAAGAAAAACTTTAGACAAATTAAATTTAGCAGAGTTTGTTTGAGCAAAGAAATGATTTATAAATCAGGGAAAAACCCTGAACCAGTAAAGGTTCAGAGAGCTCCACCTAGCAATGTGGACAGGTAGTATTTATAGA
>CAUYSK010015806.1:0-20625 GCA_963575035.1 Avahi laniger | reverse complement strand
TTGCCCTGGCTAGAGTGCCGTGGCGTCAGCCTAGCTCACAGCAACCTCAAACTCCTGGGCTCAAGCGATCCTTCTGCCTCAGCCTCCCGAGTAGCTGGGACTACAAGCATGAGCCACCATGCCCGGCTAATTTTTTCTATATATTTTTAGTTGTCCAATTAATTTCTTTCTATTTTTAGTAGAGACAGGGTCTCGCTGTTGCTCAGGCTGGTTTTGAACTCCTGAGCTCAAACAATCCGTCCACCTCGGCCTCCCAGAGTGCTAGGATTACAGGCGTGAGCCACCGTGCCCCGCCAATAAACAGTTTTTGAGCACCTATTACATGGCAAGTACTTCCAGGCCTAGGAATACAAATACAAACAAAACAAAATATTTTAACTGAGTAGACTCATAGAACAAATTTATTACAGAATTTGATTAGAGAAGGCAATCAGTACAATGAGAGAGGTATACACGTGTTTATGAACTATTACCATTACTACTGAACTACAGAAAACATTCCCATGTTATTCTGTCTTTTCCTGATAATTAGACCTGACATTCCTCTACTCCATCGTAATCTCACCACTTTCTTGATAAAGTTACTCTTTCTGTAATTCTGCTCATAAGGAATTTTATAAAATGTAAATATTAAAATTAGGAGTTATTGTAAGCCTCCAGGTGAAAGAATTCTAACAAAATTGAAGCATAAATTTCTAAATAACTCATGTCAAAAAAAATCATAATGGAAATTAGAAGATATTTAAGTTGCATGATGATAAATGTACTACAAATCAAATCTCGTGGGACACATTTTGGGACATGGCAGAGGAGCGTTATGGTAGGGTTTTCTCACATCCCCACAGAGCACGAGGCTACTAAACCATGAAAATTCATCAGGGTTCTTTGGAGCATTGTCTTCTGCCATAATCTGGGCAGGTGATTCTACTTCTTCCAATCTCTCTCCTGGTCCCCCGATCCTCTCCAGCAGGACCTGAGTGGGGTTACAAGGATGTTTGCATTATAATAATTCACTAACCTATTAAAAACAAAAAAACTTAAGGGATACAACTAAAGTAGTACTTAATGGACAATGTCTGCATTTTTAAAAAGGAAGCTACAATTTAATAAGCTAAACAGTCAACTTATGTAGTTTAAAAAAAAAAAACCCAAAGAAAACAAAAGACATATTTTGGAAAGATAAAGCCAAGTCTGATTAAAAAAATGCTGTTACTGCCAAATTAGAGGGGGATGAGCGACTGCAGAAGCTTGAGGAATAGAGTAAAAGAAACCTTTTCCGGACTCATACTGCTTCCCAAATGCCTCCACATTCCTGACTTGGCTCACACTGTCTATTCCTCCCGCCTGGACCGCAGCGCACAGTTGGCAAGGAGACCCTGGTCTAATGGTTTTTGAAGCTCCAGAAGGGTCCCCAGCTTTCCCCTTTCCTCCCCAAAATGACTACACCCCACCTTTGTGCTCCCCCATACACCAAATATGCTCCTATTCACATTTTATCATCTTTCATATTCCATATTTACCTATCTCTACTGACCTGTAACCTTGTAAGATCAACAGACACTGGTCGAATGAATTTGACTGATTAAAATAACAATCTAAAAGAGAATGAGATTGATGGAAATGTGGTGCTATGAAAAGTATCCAAGATACACTATTAAGCAAGAATAAGTTTGTGCGTGTGTGCACGTGTGTCTGGAATAGCACACACACCAGTGGATACCTCCAGGGACAGGACAGGGGGTTGCAAAGGGAGATGACTTAACTCTTCCATTTACCTCCTCTGTAGGATGTTAAATTTTTAACATGGCATTCATTACATTTATTTTAATGCTTCAACTATGAATTTTTTAAAATCATTTTGTCAGTCATTTTTTTCTACAAAAAAATCCACATATCAATTTTAAACCTGAGTATAATAGGTTTCTCTGGTATCCACAGAATCAAAGCCATTTCCAAATGCTTCTACAACAACTAAGAGAGGGAAAAGCACAGTCATAGAATCAGCATATATTCAAAGTGCAAGTCATATCAGTCTTTTATTGAAGTATCGCAATGTTATTCACAGCACTCCTAGGAAATGAATAACAACCATTTCTATGTTACAAATTCCTCCATTTTGCATAAAAGTGGCCAGTCTTAGGGAGGCAGTATAATAGAGTGTGCAATGGACATGCTTTGAAATCTGAGTTGGAACCCAGGCTCTATCATTAGTTGGGTGATGAAATTCAACCTGTCTAGGCTTCCGTTTCCTAGAGTGATGAGAATGATGCTGTCTGCCTGTCAAACTCTACCCCAGTACCTCTGCTGGAACACAAGTTTGTTTTATGTGCTTACATGGACAAATATGTTTCACTTAAGTGACAATCACTTATGACCTCAAGCGAGGGACAGTACTGCTTAGGACCAGGCTAGAGTGGGTGGCAGCCACCTGAAGCAAACAATGAGAATTATAGGCACTGTGATCTGGCAGGTCCAAATCTTTAGTAACTGAATCTTTACCAATGTCATTGAGATACATCCAGAAAATAGAAAATCTGTACGCCACCATTGTCACTTATAGCCAGCTGAGGGTGGGGACGGTGGGAGAGAGATGTCACTCCTCCTACAACCATGGAGCAAACTACACTTGACATGTGCACTGTCTCAGGTACTGAGAGCTAACTGGGGACCAGCCAGCAAGGGTCCTGCTACCTGGAGCTTGGGAAGAGCCATGACAGTGCTGACTGCCTACTCCACCTGTCCCAAATCCCAGATCATGGAGTCTAGCTCATGAGTCACGGGCACACATATCCAGGTACAGATTTGAATCAATTGTTTAGATTTATTGATTTAATAACTTTTTCTTCTTTTTGCTTTTTTGTCTTTAAAAAAAATATAGCAACAATCTACTTTATAGAAGTTATATTAGTTTTTCTTTTACAATGATCAGATAAGGTCTCCTTTTAAAATGTATTTTAGTGTAAAAAGTGACTGAATATTGAGAGACACTGCCTTAAGCCAACAACTGCAGATTCTGTTCCTGATACTAGCACAAGAGATGTGCTCTAGATGGACGCAGCTAACACCATCTTCAACTCTGCCATCCATGAGGAGTGGCCCTGGCTGTGTATGACTTCCGCTGGGGCAACGTTACAATTCCATTTCTTCCATCTTTTCTAAATGTACTTTTCATTACTTGTATCATATTTAAAACCACAGAAAACATCTCAGCATCTCAGCTAGAGTAAAATCTCTGAATATAATGTGCTAACTTTTTAATAAAACAAGAGCTAAAGTTAAATGTGTGTAATCTCCTGTCACTGTTCCTCCATCTTTTTTTTTTTTTTTTTTTTTGGACAGAGTCTCACTCTGTTGCCCGCGCTAGAGTGCCGTGGCATCAGCCTAGCTCACAGCAACCTCAAACTCCTGGGCTCAAGCGATCCTACTGCCTCAGCCTCCCCAGTAGCTGGGACTACAGGTATGTGCCACCATGCCTGGCTAATTTTTTCTATATATTTTTAGCTGTCCAACTAATTTCTATTTTTTTTTTTTTTAATAGAGACGGGGTCTTGCTCTTGCTCAGGCTGGTCTCAAACTCCTGAGCTCAAATGATCCTCCCACTTTGGCCTCCCAGAGTGCTAGGATTACAGGCGTGAGGCACCGCGCCCGGCCTCCCCTCATCTTATTTTGAAAATGTTCCAAGCTCCAGAAAAGTTATGAGACTACAAAGGAGTGGAGACGTAAGAATCCTCAAATGCTGCAGGTGGACTGTGAAGGGGTGCAGGCACCATGGAAAACAAGTTGGCAGTTCCTCCGAAAGTTAAACATAAAGTTACTCAGCAAAATCCACTCCTCAGTTTATATACCAAAGAGAAATGAAAACATTTGCTCACACAAAAACTTGTACTAGAATGTTCCTATTAGCATTATTCTTAATAGCCAAAAGGTAGAAATAACCAAAATGTCCATCAACAGATGAAAGGCTAAACTAAATATCCATTCAATGGAATATGAGGAACTGACACATGCTACGACTTGCACAAACACTGAAAACATTATGCTAGGTGAAGAGAAGCCAGTCACAAAAGGCCACATGTTGAATGATTCCAGTTATATGAAATGTCTAGAATAGGGAAATCCAAAGAGACAAAGAAGATTTGTGATTGCCAAGGATTGGCAGGGAAGGGGAATAAGTAGTGACTGCTAACGGGTTCAGGGTTTCTTTTTGGGGTAATGAAAATGTTCTAAAATTGGATAGCGGTGATGGATGTACAACTCTGTATACTAAAAACTATTGAACTGCACACTTTAAAAGGATGAATTTTATGGTCTTTTAATTATATCTCTATAAAGCTGTTACTAAAAAATACAAGAGAGACCTAAATAGCTTTCAACTACATTCAGTAATTATTAATATTTTATTGCATTTGCTTTCTTTCTTTCTACTATACAAATACATGTATGAACATATATGCATACACAACTTAGGGCTGAACACTTTGCTCCAAAATACTTTAGCACATGGAATATTCTCTCACGTAACCAAAATACAAATACCACACTCAGGAAATTCAACACCAATACAAAACTATTAGTTAATATATAGTCCATATTCAAATTTATTTTTTATCAAAAATTATGTATTACATTTGGTTCTCATGTCCCTTCAGTCTTTTTTAATCTAGAAAAATTTTCTAGCCTTTATTCTTTCATGACATTGACATTTTTGGAGAATCCAGCCCAATTGTTTCACAGCATGTCTCTCAATCAGGATATGCCTGATTGTTTCCTTATGAATCAATTTGGATTAAACATTTTGGCAGGAATTACTTCATAAGTGAGATGTGTCCTTAGTGCATCATGCCAGGGGATATAAAATGTCAGTCTCACTAGTGGGGATGGTAAAGTGTTCATTATTGGTCTTGGTTAGGGTGGTAACTACCAGATTACTCCATTTTAAAGTTAGCTTATTCCCTTAGTAATTAATAATGGGGGGGTGACCATTTGAATCTGTGTAAACATCAGGTTTCCCCAATTGTCTTTTACTGCAAAGTTTTAGCATCCACTCAAGATCTTTGCGTGGTATTCTATCCCTTTTGAGATCGTTGTGCACTGATGTGACCAATTACTGCTATCAATTTTATTTCACAGAGCACTGGAGCTGTGATTTCAACCCTAGATGCACATGAGATTCACCTGTATCCCTGGGGGTGGAAACCAGGCAATCTTACTTTTAAATTCCCCAGGGTGATTGACTCTGATACAGAGTAAGGGTTAAGATTCCCTGAGTCAGAGGAACTTACAACACCCTCATTTTACGAATAAGGACACTGAGGCTCAAGAAGGTTAAATGACTGGCAATAGCACAAAACTGGCCAATAGCACAAAACAATGGCATAATTAAGATTTTACCTTTTTATACTTGTGTTTTAACATGCCACACCTTCTGTATGTTATTCAAAGAATAAAACCAGAAAAATGAGTAACTTGTGTAGTATGTTGTTAGAAGTGACCATCACCTTAAGTATGCTGCCGCCAGATGTGCATATTTCCGCTTTCAATGTTAATTTTGCCTTTTGTTCATCAGACCTTTGCGGTCACTTTAGGAGAGGGAAAAGGGAGTCTGGTCTTCGGGCTCCTCCTCCCTCAGAGATCACTGCAATCTCAAGCCTGGGAGCCCCAGATGAGCGGCATGTTCAACGGGCCAGGCGCTAGTCCCTGCTCGCGCCGCAGACGCGGCGGCGCCTCCTCTGGGGGCCCGTAGCCAGACAGGCGGCCTCGCGCGGGACGCACCTGGTGAAGATGCACCTGGCGGTAATGCACCTGGCGGCGCGCCCCTGTCCCGCCCAGGGACACTCCGACGTGCGAGGGGCGCTGGAGACCACAGAACCTGCAGGCCCGCCTACCCTCCACTTACCCCGGCGTGATAAACCTTATTCGCTCTTTTAATCTTGATGTCGAGGGAGGTCCCCATCTCAAATTCTCTGCAGCAGCCACCACTTCCGGCAGCGCGTGACCGAAAGGGAACGGGGGCGGTCCCGCTCCACCACTGTCCTCCTCTGACAGTGGTGTCACGTGACCTCGCATCTGCGTCGGACCGACTCCCCAGCTCGGCGAGGGCGTACGCCCCACGCCTTCCTCCTTCCGGCGCAGCAGCGGGCCTTTGCGCGGGCAGAAGGGCTATCACCCTTCGCCCCGCCCCGCTGCGCACGAAGGGCGGGACCAGACTGGCCCCACCCCTTCCGTAAGGACAGTATTACGCCGGAAGTACTCTTCTGCTTGGTTTAGGGCAGTGGGGGTGGAAATTTTAGACTCTCCCGGCGTGCCCCGCGGCAGGGGGCGGGGCCGAGGCCGTCTCGCGGGCCCGTCGTGTGCTGGCAATGTCAGGCCGCGGCTGTGTGGCTTGGGGGCTGCAGTACGGAGTTGGCTTTCGAGAGATTATGACTGGGGAATGCATTCCGTCCGCAGATCTCCTTCCTCTTTTCGACTCTAGCCATCCCCTACTTCCTCCCTGGGTTCTGAGCAGGCGACGCCGCTCTCTGCCCTTCCCCCGGGAATCGTTCGGCTCTCCCGCAGGGGCGCGGCCCCAGCGCTCCCGGCCTGCAGGGCGCTGATTGGCGGGCGGCCCGCCTGCCCCGCCCCACTCCCGCCGGGCCTGGGGCCAAGGTCTCGGGCAGCGCCGGGTGACCTCGCCCTACTGCGGGCCGGGCGCTGGGGCGGCCGCCATCCGGGCTCCGTGGGGCCGCGCGGGCTTGTGGGTATTCCCCAGGCGCGTGTCCTGGAACCGGGTGTCAGATTCAGAGCTGCGCGCCCCGCCGCAGGCCGCGCGGTCTCCTGCCCCTGGACGTGGGAAGGCACGGCTCGCAGGCCCCCGGGCCCGAGATTGCTTGGCGATGCAAGACTGGATCTGCCTATCCTTTTTATTCCCAGCAACAACTGACTGAAGTAGTCTCAAGATACATATTGTGATTTGGGGGGGCAGGGTACTTCCTCCAGGCAACACAGGCAATGTGGTGTTAGGCAACATACTACGTTTATTGAAATAAAATCTTTGTAAATCTTTTAAATAAGGACTTTTCCAATAAGCAGAAGGTCAAATTCCATTATTTTGGGAAACGATTTAATTAAATAATGCAGTGAAGAAATGCTTGTTTAAATTCCTTGCTTCGGATACTTGTTTTTTACAAGTGCATTACTTTGGGAATCACATCAGAAATTTTCTATAAAATGGTTTCATGAGTTAGTGTCATGAATGCCTCCCTCTTGAGAATTTAAGTGTTTTATACACGAACAATGATGGTACTACAGCTACAATTGCTTTTAAAAGTTGATAAATATAATATTTCCAAATATTCAGGTCTCAGTTTTCATCTACTCTCTACCCTCAGGGCTTTGGTCTCTGTCTTGAATATTTTCCTGGCAACCCAAACTTTGTAGTTCTAGAGCAATCCATTAGGAACTTAATCACAGTCTAGTCTATTTGAATTCGAAAAGTGTATCCCTCTCCACTTTACCATCATTTTCAACTGGTAAAAAAATCAATCTCAGTAGACAATGCAGGGAAGCAGGAAAAGAAACACATGTGTCCAGATACTATATGTGTTTGCTCCAGTAAACCTGCTTCATACTTATTTTATAAAAGAACATTTCTTAGTCCTTGAGGATGGGTGTGTCATATTTTACTCATCTTTGTAAGATGTACATAATTTTTATGGAATAGGAGCACAGGGTGAAGAGCTCTGGTTCTAGCAGTTACCAGTGTAATCAGTTTATTGAGCCCTCTCCATGTGATGGCTTCTGAACTTAAAACAGTCCATTTTTCTGCCATCGCTGCCCTTTTTAATTTTTTCCATCCCTCAACCACACCTTAGATGATACCTTAACTTTCTGATCCATTTCAGTTACTAAAAATCAGACCATATTAAAATGTCAATCTCATGACTTGAGTTGAACCCGAGATCCTTAGTGGGGGTGGGAAGTTGCAAGTTGTGGTTCCAGCTCTCAGACACTTCCTCAACATCTCTCTTCACGGCCTGGCTTCTGTGTTGAGACACGGAAGAAGAGAGGACATGAGGCAAATGTCTCTCAACTGCCCACTGCTGGAGTTTTCTGATTCCTGCTTCTCTGGATAACTGGCCGTTGCTTGAAACTCCTTTCACGGGTCACAGATGGGAAAGCTTAATGGGGTCTGCTCCCTCTGTACAGTTCCGTGGGAGATCTATCTCCAGCTTGATCTTTTCCATCACCCCACTTGCAGCACCTGGCAGTACAGTCTCTTAGGTGAGGTTCCAGCATGACTCAGGACTGTTTATATTCCATATGGTCTACTTGCCCTCTGAGAAATACACACCATTGCACACAAAAGGGCGGAACTGAAGGCTACCCCATGGCCACTCTTCTCTCCCCTGCCATCCCTCTTCAGTCTTTTCATTGAAATACAGACAGGGATAAATTAGCAAGAATACTGACAAAACAGATCTGCAAGCAACAAATGAAATACCAGCCTCCCCTTCCAGCCAGCCCCTGATAGCCAGGAGAGGTTATCGTACAGCCTGCCCCACTACATCGCTTCCCACTAGCAACACCGCACTCTCCAAAGGACTGACTGCCTCCTTTCCTTTCCCTGCCTTCTGTATAGACTGGGAAGGAGAGGATTGGGTGGAAGTAGGACTAGATCTGCAGCTTTTTGTTAATCCCTGGGCACAATGTCTGGCCCCAATTGTAGGCATCTTTCATTAGACGATGGGGTACTATGCCTGTTTTTCAGTTGTGAGCCTCGTGCCGATTCTGGGACAACAGGAGAGGTCCCACTGTACCTCCTTGAGTGGCTGCTGTGCTTTTCTGCCCAGACTCCTCCTTCGGGACTGAAGGACATGTTCCCCGAGCTGCAAGGTGTGTTGGTCTCAACAGCTCTCAGCTAAGTCACTCTTCAAAACTTTCCATTAGCTAAAGAAAACTGCCTTGCCCAAGGTCGTGTCCCCTTCTCAGAGGCAGCCCACACTGAATGACTAATCAACTTAGAATATAAAGGTCTCTTTCCCTTGCTGTAGTTTAGGATAACTCTGAAGGACCATTCCAGCTCCAAAGCTCCCAGTATTAGTTATATATCACTGTGTAGCAAATTACCCCGACATTTAGTAGCTTAAAACAACACACATTATCTCATAGTGTCTGTGGGTCAAGGAACTTGGGAGTGGCTTAACCGAGTAGTTCTTGCTCAAGGCCTCAGGTAGTTGCAGTCAAGATGTTGGACAGCCAGGCACAGTGGCTCACGCCTCTAATCCTAGCACTCTGGGAGGCTGAGGCGGGAGGATCACTTGAGCTCAGGAGTTTGAGACCAACCTGAGCAAGAATGAGGCCCCGTCTCTACTAAAAATAGAAAAAAAATTATCTGGGCATGATGTCGGACACCTGTAGTCCCAGCTACTCAGGAGGTTGAGACAGGAGGATGGCTTGAGCCCAGGAGTTTGAGGTTGCTGTGAGCTAGGCTGATGCCATGGCACTGTAGCCTGGGCAACAGAGTGAAACTCTATCTCAAAAAAAAAAAAAAGATATTGGACAGAGCCACTGTCACCTGAAGGCTGGACTTGGATTAGAAGATCCACTTCCAAGATGGCTTCTTCATAAGGATGACGTCAGGAGCACTCACTTGAGAGTCCTCTCAATGTGGCAGCTAACTTCACCCAGACCAGCAATCCAAGAGAGTGAGCAGGGGACTGCAACACCTTGTATGGCCTAGTCTCTGAAGTCTCACAGCTACTTTTCTTCTCTTCGTTAGAAAAGAGTCACTAAATCCAGCCTACAGTCGGGGAAGGGCTTTACATTTGGCAGGGAGAGCCAATGAACTTGTGGACATATTTTATACCACCATGTTTCCCCTCGAATGGGGAGCCTTTGTTGTGATTTCATCACTGTTCAACTTCTTCCTCTGCGCAATCCTGCTTCTTACACCCCACCCCTCTGCACTTGTTCATCCAGAGATCACCCTCAGTAAACTTCCTGCACATTGACCTCCATCTCATAGCCTGCTCTCTGGCAAGCCAACCTGCGACAATCCTGCTGCACTGGCCTCATGAGTTGGCCTCTCGTAACAATTGTATGGTATAGAACAATTACTATTGCCTCAATTTACAAAAGGGAAAAACTTAGGCACAGGAAGATTAATGTACTTGCCCAAGGCCGTGTAGCAAATAAGCGGCAGCCACCCTTTCTGACTCTAAAGCTCACATAGGCCATCACTGATCAACGTGCTACATATATGTGCACACAACAGATGTCTGAATGTGTAACAAGGGGGCTCATGAGATCTTAATTGAAAGACTGGATGAAAGACTGTCAATCAAATATGAAAATCAAGAAGGGGTGCAATGTTGTAGTCAAAGGCAATCTGACAGAAGGGAATAGAGGGTCGTTGTGACAACCGATAGTGAAGATACAATATTAAAACCATCGCAGAATAATACAGTGTTTGAGTTTGGCAGGACTTCCATAATAAAGTGCTATAAACTGGGTGACTTAAAACAGAAATTTATTCTGTCACACTTCAGGAGACTACCTCTTCAAAACCAAGATGTCAGCAGGGTTGGTTTCTTCTAAGGATTGTGAGGAATTGGTCTGTTCCAGGTCTCTCTCCTTGGCTTGTAGACTGCTGTCTTCTCCCTGTGTCTCTTTACAAGGTCTTTTTTGACATGTCTTCACGTTCGCATGGCGTTCTCTCTGTATGAGCTTCTGATTCCAAACTTTCCCTTTCTGTAAACACATCGGTCCTATTGGATTAGGGCCCACACTAATGATCTTTTAAAACTTGCTTACCTCTGTAGAGACCTTATTTACAAATACGGTCACGTTCTCAGTTCTAAGGGTTAGAGCTTGAATTTGACAGGAACACAATTTAACCCAGAATATATCACAACAAAATATGTACAACGAAAACTTCAGACATCTAGTGATAAAAGGACAGGGAGAGTTGGTAAGAGATTTTAGCACAGTCTATCAAGAGATTGAGCTCAAGAGATTGAGTCTCAAGAGATTGAGCTGATAAAAAGAAAGATAAGGATTTTAACAAAGAAGAAGTACAATTAGTAAGTAAGACAGAATCACAGGGAATTCACTTTTCAAGTGTCTGTGGTGCATTTGGAGGCATGATTGCTTATAAATCATGCTCCATCCTCATGGATGGGATTAGTACCTTATAAAAAGGATTGAAGGGAGCTAGCTGGCCCTTTTGCTCTTCTGTTCCTTGCTCCAAATGAGGACACAGTGTTCATCCCCTCCAGAGAATGCAGCATTCAAGTTACCATCTTGGAAACAGAAACCAGTCCGTCACTTGACAAAGAACCTGCTGGAGCCTTGATCTTGAACTTTCTAGCCTCCAGAACTGTGAGAAATAAATTTCTGTTATTTATAAATTACCCAGTCTGTGGTATTTTCTTATAGCAACCAAACAGACTGAGACAATTGCATACTAGGCCATAAAGAAAATCTCAAATTCAGTTAACTTAGTATGTTCCAGATACCTTAACTACCAAAATTTTAATCACTTGGCAATTAAGACATACTTTCCCAACTATACTAGGTCAAGGAACAAATAAAGTACAATAACCACTGGGCATGGTGGCTCACGCCTGTAATCCCAGCACTCTGGGAGGATTGCTTGAGGTCAGGAGTTTGAGATCAGCCTGAGCAAGAGCAAGACCCCGTCTCTACTAAAGACAGAAAAATTAGCCAGGTGCAGTGACACACACCTGTTGTCCCAGCTACTCGGGTGGCTGAAGCAGGAGGATCGCTTGAGCCCAGCAGTTCGAGGATGCAGTGAGCTATGATGACACCACTGCACTCCAGCCCGGTGACAGAGTCAGACTCTGTCTCAAAAAAACAAACAAACAGAGATCACACAAAAAACTCAAAAAACAATAACTGACTAAAGATAACAAAGTGTGAATGCTTCAGGCCAAAATCTATAGGATACAGCCAAAGAAAGAATTGTCTGAAAAATTATTAGAAAAAGAGTTTGGAAATCTAGCCAGAGTGAAATGATATGATATCTGGGATTTGCTTTAAAATAACTCTAGGAAAAGAAGGAAGGGGAAGAGGAAGAAGGGCTTTATTGGCCCTGCCTTTGGGTATCCTTGAATTCTACAGTAGAAGGAGAGAAGATAAATATACACAGGAGGATAATATTTTTGAAATATTAAGCTGAAGTATTTTTTAATTCTTCGTAATTCCTAGTAGGTGCCCCTCAATTCTTCCTCCATCCGATGTGTACGCTGAGTCACACACTGTGTGATGAGGAGCACTTTCCCACAGGCATGGGACATGGCAGGCTAGCGGAGGGCTGTGGAAGGAGAGGGGAGCAGAAAGCAGATCACGGGGTGGGGTCTGGCTGCCTGTCACCCTTGGAGTCAGTGTGTCCAAGGTGCATGGCAGTTTTGAACCATAGGCCTGTCTTTGCATCCCAGTTAGAATACGTCAGGGGGAAGGTAAGGAGAGGGAATGTGAAAAGAGAATTCTAAAACACCACCAACTGAGTTCCAACTGAATAGTGAGATTGACTCTCCACCCCATCCTCAGCAGAGATGTTTCTGGGGAGCTAAACTGGGTTAATTTATAGAGAAACGAAGACTGCTATTATTAATACTTTCTTGGGCATTTATGTGTTGTGCCTGTAAATTTCAAAACAGCTACATATACAGAAATCAATAGGCATTTCTATTTAACAGCAATAACCAGTTAGAAAATAAAATGAAGCTAGGGAGTAGATTCTCAGTAGCAATAAAAATATAAAATACTTGGAGTAATTTGGATGTGATTTATGTTTGAGTTACATGAATAAAGTTATAAGGCTGAATTAAGAAATATAAAATATGGAAAACTAGAGATTTACAGTATTTTGGAATAGGAAATTAAATATTTTAAATGTCCAGTTGTAAAAAAGTAATTTTTAGCTCTAATTAATTACTCTGAATAGCCCAAAACAATTTTTCGTGAGGAAATTTAATGAAATTATGTTGAAATTCTTCTGAAAAAATAAAGGAATGTTTAAAAATGATATATATTTTTACAAAGTTAATTGTAAGGGAAAGATTCTCATGAGGCACAAAACACAATAAATCTGTAAGAATTAAAGCAGCCTCTTTCGGCACAAGAGCAATTGGACAGGACAGGTAGGTAGTTCAGAACAGATCCCAACATGTTAGTGTATAAGATTTTATTTTATTTTTTTATGGTGTATATTTAAGTTGTATATAAGATTTTAATGTGTGATGAAAGAGGCATCACAAAACTATAAAGGAGAGAGGATTACTCAGTAAATGATATTAGACTAAATAGCTTGATATTTAGCAAAAAAATTCATTTAGATTTTGCTATCACACCATAAATTAGAGAGAGAGAGAGAGAGAGAGAGGAGAATAGACCTAGACGGATTAAAGAGTTCAGGAAATAATAAAACAAGTTAAGACGTAGTCTTAATGGGAAATGTGAAAAACCTATGTGAGAAGGTTATGTCTTGCACAAGACATAACATTAGATTTAAACAGAAGGAAACACACACTATGCTCTTGGCTAAGAAGGTGTAACATCACAAAAATGTTAATTCTCCCCTACCTAACTTATAAATTAGCAACAATACTAATAAAAATATATTATACCATCTTCTCTTTATTTCTAGAGTAAACAGGTTGATTATAAAGTTTATTTGGAATAATAAATAAGCAAGTATAGCCAGAACAAGTCCCAACAAGAGATGAGCAAGTGAGGAGGGGGAGGGGCTCCGAGACTAAGCCTTAAAACAGCCTGGGTCTTCTGCTTTTGCATGTTGGGAGCTCTAAGCACCATGCACGGAGCCCAGCTCCCTGATGGAGAGGCTCTGTTGAGGGTCCCCAAGGAGCAGAAGAGGCCCTGGACAATATGGAGAGAGGAAGAGGGTTAGAGAGGAGAGAGAGAGAGAGAGAGAGAGAGAGAGAGGTCCAGCTCCCCCACTGTTCCCACTGAGACTGGCCTTCCTGCCATCTCCACCAGGACCCAACATGGGATTTCCACCCCCACTGCCACATAACTGCAGCCACGGAAATGACATAAAGTGATTTCTTTGTGAGACCAGCGAAAGAATCACTCAGCTGAGCCGCGGTTAACCAACAGAATTGTGAAGAATAATAAAATGGCTATTGTTCTAGCCACTAAGTTTTGAGGACCCATAGAGGACCAAGTCCAATGATTACCTAAGGAGGAAAGACAGAGCAGGGTGGATGGGACGGGCACAGAAGCTAGACTTCTCTGAATGTGCCGTGTTGTAGATTTTTGACTTTGGAACCATGTAAACATTTTAGTTAATTTTTAAAAAACAATTTTAATTTTAAAACTTAAACCACACACAGAAAATATAATTGAATTGTTAAAACTTCAATAGGGTGGGGGTAAAGGTAGAAAGACTTTCTAACTGGAGACTGATAGAAACATATCACAAAGGAAAAAAACAGCCAGTTTAATACATACAAAAGTTTGCATGAAGGGGAAAATCCATAATAAAAAAGAATAGAGCATAATGGGAAATATATGCAACAAATAGGACAAGAAAAGATCGTATCTTGGTCACGAGGGGTGTATTAATTTTCTATAGTTGTGTAACAAATTACCATAAACTTAGAGACTTGAAACAATACCCATTGATTAGCTCATAGTTCTGTTCCCTCATAAGTCCGGGTGGGTGTAACTGGGTTCTCTGCTTAGGGTCAAACGAGGTTGAAATCAAGGTGTCTGCCAGGCTGGGCTCTTATCTGGAGGCTCTGGGGAAGCATCTACCTCCAAGCTCATTCAGGTCATTGGCAGAATTCAGTTTCTTGTCATGCTCCCTTGCTGGCTGTCAGCAGGGACCACTCTCAGCTTTTAAAGACCTCTCTCTGGTCCTAGATCCAGGTCCCTCCGTCATCAAAGCCAGCCACAGCACATCAAATCCTTCCTGTAGTTTGAATTTCTAACTTCCCTTCCTGCCTTCCCTTCTGTTACCGGCCAGAGAAAACTAAGGACTTATGATATTAGATTAGGCCCCCCTGGAAAATATCCCTGTTTTAAGGTTGACCATGCCACAAAATGTAACATAATCTTGGGAGTGATATTTCATCGTATTCACAGCTTCCATCCTCACTCAAAGGGGAAGGGATTATAGAAGGGAGAAGATCACTGGAGGTCTCGATGACCAGAGCGGACAACATTCAAATCTATAAGAAGGTCTCTAAGATACAGCACGTGAATAACAATTTGACAAACAGGAAATCAAGTAGTTAGTAGACATATGGGGACATTTTCAGTTTTAATAAAAAACAAATTTGAGTAATAATCTTCCAGTTCATAGATTAAATTAGCAAAAATACCCAATATTGGCAGATACGTGGTGAGACAGGCATTTTTATTCAGTGATGATAGCAATGTGAATGGTACAACACAGGAAGAAAGAAATTTGGCAATGTGTACCAAAGCCTTTGAAATGTTTATATTCTTTGGTCCAGTAATTTGACTGCTGGAAATCTACATAAAAAAAATCCTAAATTTGGGGAAAAAAAATCTTTAAACATCATGGTATTCACAGGAAATCGTTAATAATGAGACAGTGGACAACCAAATTGACAAAAGTGGACATGGTTTGATAAATTACACTTTCAGATATTATGCAATCACTAAACACATGGTTATGCTGAAAAAAAAAGAAAGAAGACCTAATAAATGGAGAACCATTCTGTGTTATGAAGTACAAGACTTAAGATGTCCATTCTCCGACTCAAGGCAATTCCATTCAGTAGTCCCAGCAGCCTTTTTTGATAAAAATTAACAAATTAACTTAAAAATTTATATGATAATGCAAAGGGCCTAGAATAGTCAATATAATATTTATTTATTTATTCATTCATTTTTGAGACAGGGTCTTGCTCTGTCACCAGAGCAACCAACCAATCATTATAGCTCACTGCAATCTCCGATTCCTGGGCTCAAGTGATCCTCCTGCCTCGGCCTCTCGAGTAGCTGGGACTATAGGTGCGTGCCACCATGCCTGGCTAATTTTTCTATTTTTGGTAGAGGCTCTTGCTCAGGCTTATCTCAAACTCCTGACCTCAAGTAAACCTCTCGCCTTGGCCTCCCAAAGTGCTAGGATTACAGGCGTGAGCCACTGTGCCTGGCCCAACATAATTTTGAAAGAAGAGCAAAGTTGGAGGATTTATACTGCCTGACTTCAAGACCTAGTGTACAATAATGATCAATGTATAAAGATAGACAAATAATTCAGTGGAACAGATTAGAGAGTCCAGAAATAAATCCATAATACATGGTCAACAAATATATATGATTTTCAACAAAGGTGCTAAGGCAATTTCATGGGGAGAAAGAAGCCTTTTCAACAAACGGTGCTGGAACAACTAGATATCCATATGGAAAAAAATGAACCTCACCCTTACCTCACACCGTATACAAAAATTAACTTCAAATAGATCATAGACCTAAAAGCTAATACTGCAAAGTTTCTAAGAGGATACATAAGAGACAATATTCCTAACATTGGAGTAGATAAAAAATTTTTAAACAAGACATAAAAATCACGAATTATGAAAGAAAAAATTGCTAAATTATACTTCTGCTGTTCAAAATACACCACTAAGAAAATGAAGAGGCAAGCAACAAACTGGGAGGAAATATTAGCAGTACACATCTGACCAAGGATTTGTATTCATAATATATTAAAAACTCTTGCAAATTAACAATAAGATAAGGTCACATTCACAGTTCTGAGAGGACATAACTTCTGGGGAGGCCACCATTTAACCCCATGTAGGTACACGTATCTCTTGATTAAGAGATTCACAGAGCACATAGTCTCTCTACTCTTTTCAACATGATGTGGTCTTATGTTGCTGAAGATACTTTTCTCCTTCTTGGGTCTGATTTCTTCACTCATTACCTAAAAAATGCTTCTCTATCTGGACAGGACAAATAGATTCTGGGTGGATGTTACCATCCTCCAGAGATTTCTCTTATGCCCAAATTTCTTCTGTGGATAGCAGTGCATTCCTGTAGGTACAGAGAGCTGTGGGAGTACATACACGGAAGGTGTTGTGGTTTGAATGTGTCCCCTCCAAAATCCATGTGTTGGAAATTCAATCCCAATGCAACAGTGCTGGGAGCTGGGGGCTAACGGGCCGAATGCCACTGGAAAACAAAAAGGCATTTGAGTATGGGTCCACTCTCTTCTGCTTTTCTGCCATGTGAGAACATGGCATTCCTCCCCTCCAGAGGCTCCGGCATTCAAGACACCATCGCTGAAGCAGAGAGTCTGAGCCCTAACCTGTTGGCGCCTTGCTCTGGGACTTCCCAGCCTCCAGACCTGTCTGAAATAAATGTCTATTCTTTGTAAATTACCCAGTCTCAGGATTGAACTCAGACAGAAGGACATCATGTGAGGGCACCAGCCAAGTGCAGGAAGCCAAGACTTTCTGCAGGAAGTGGTGTTAAAGCTGGACCTTGAAGCATGACTTAAGAATGAGCTAGGAGGAGAGGAGAGAGCATCGAGGGAGACAAAAAGCAGGTGCAAAGGCCTGGAGAGAACTGAGAGGGCAGAGAGGGTGAGAGAGTGAGCCAGAGAGAGCTTCCAGGGAATGAAGGGGCCCTGGGAGTTCGCGAGCAAGAGAGAATGTGGCAGGAGGGGAGGCCAAACGGGCTGCAGGGCCGTATCTTGGGGAGCTGCACGAGTCAGCCAAGGAAGAGAGTTTGGGTTTTTCCCTAGACAACGGGAAGCCATTGAAGGGTGTAACCAATGGAAGTGAGGTATGTTGGTTTGCCAGGGCCGCCATAACAAGCACCATAAGCTGGTGGCTTAAAGAACATAAATTTATTGTCTCACAGTTCTGGAGGCCAGAAGTCCAATATCAAGGCATCAGCAGGGTTGGTTCCTCCTGAGAACTGCGAGGGAAGGCTCTGTTCCAGACCCTTCTCCTTGGCTTGTGGGTGGCCATCTTCTCCATGTGTCTCTCATCTTCTCCACATGTGTGTCCAGTTCTGTGTTCAAATTTCCCCTTTTTATGGGGACACCAGTCATATTGGATGAAAGCCCACCCTAATGACCTCATTTTAACTTGATCACCTCACCAAAGACCCCACCTCCAAATAAGGTCACATTCTGAAGTGCTGGGGGTGAGGATTCCAACACGTTTTTTTTGGGGGGACACATTCAACTCCTAACATGAAGAGATCAGCTGTGTGTTTAGAAAGCTCCTTCTGCCTGCAGTGTGCAGAGCGTTTTAGAGAGCAGCATCTCACCGCACGTCCCGGTAGGAAATGTCTGTAGTAATCTCAACAAGAGACCATAGTGAGCGGACCACGGTGACAATGAAGGGTAGAAAACAGTGGGACAATAGAGAACAACCAAGGTGCTAGCCCCAGTGCGACTCGGTCACCGAAGGAATGTGAGCGGAGGGAGTGGGAGGCTCAGGGTCTGATGTCTCGCTCGAATCCCCATCCCCATGGGCTGCGTGCACGTGGCCTTGTGAAACTTGCAGCCCGGGCAGGGAAGAGTCCCCACTCCTGCTTCTCTGCACCCCGGAGCCTCCCTTCCACTCTGGGACACTCCTTAGCCGTCACACCCCGTTCAGTGGGAGCGCAAGTTACCCACTCACTGGTCATCAGGGGATCATTTGGCGTATTCTGGGATTCTGGAGGAAAAACCCCTTCTTTATTTTTGGAATCAACAAACTCCATTTCATGTTCTTCTTCCCTGGAGGGAGTTTATGCGAACTCAGTCTCTCTCTCTCTCTCTCTCTCTCTCTCTCTCTCTCTCTCTCTCTCTCCTTCTCTCTCTCTCTCGGGACCAATGTTGGAACATTGGGTGCTACACAAAGGATGCGTGTTGAATTTTGTTAAAGATCTGCACTAGACTAGCAGCCGTTAGGTAAAGCTGTCTGCTTTCTGGAATTTCATGTTTGCATGTGAGTCTTTAGCTGAAAATATACCTATGATTTTAGGGATTCAAGCCAGGGACTCTGGACAGACTGTTAGATGTTGCCCAGTATATGTCCTCCCCTTCTTCTGGAATAGTAGAAACCCCAGTGTTTTAGCTGGACATGTGATTGCCTGGAATAAATCCTATATTTCTTAGCTACACTTGTAGGCAGATGCGGCCGTGAGGGATGTTAATGGAAGCCTGTTGGGCAATTCCTGGGAAATACCTTTTTCTTTTTATTTAAAGATAGGGTCTCCCTATGGTGTCCAGGCTGACCTTGAGCTCCTGGCCTCAAGCCTCGGCTGCCCAAGTGCTGGGATTACAGGTGTGAGCCCCCACACCTAACCTGGGAAGTACCTGTCAAGAGAGGGTGCACGTTCTTTTTCCCCTTCTTCCTCCCTGCTGGTTAGAATTTGGATGTGAGTGTGAGTAATCCCCTGGGCCCACAAGGTGGAGGCTACTTACAAAGGATGGTGGAGGGACAAGGGACAAGGCGGAAGGAACCTGAGCACTTTCTGACCAGGGATGTTCCCTCTCGACCCTGGCTGCCTACATTCACTTAAAAGAGAAATAAACTGTTATCTTGCTGCAGTACACAGAATTATACCCCATCTCCCCCTAAAGGATGCCCACATCCTAGTCCCTGGAAACTGTGACCATTACTGTACATGGGGAAAGGGATTTTGCAGATGTGGTTGAGGATCTTGAGAGGGGGAGTTTGTCCCAGTTTGTCTGGGGGTGCCCAGAGTAATGGCAAGTGTCGTTGTAAGAGGAAGGCAGAAATGCCAGACACGGAGAAAGGGCGTGTGAGAACAGAAGCGGCCAAGGTTGAAGTGACACCCCTCAAAAATGGAAGGAAGGCCCACAAGCGGCGGAAAGCAGGTGCCTCCATAAGCTGGAAAACGCAGGGAGACACGTTCTCCCCCAGGGCCTTCTGGAAGAACTCGGCTTTGCCAGCATCTTGATTTTAGTTCCCAAAGTCTCATTTTGACTTCTGACCTCTAGAACTGAAAGATAATAAATTCGTGTTGTTTTAAGCCACTGGGTTTGTGGCGGTTGGTTACAGTGGCAATTGGAAACTTATACACTTAAACTTGGTTAAGTGACTGTTATTTTGTGATTTCCGACACTTGCAGCTGCCTCCAATCCTAACTAATACTGAATTCGGTACCTGGAAGTGGGGATGTATATGTGACAAAGCCTAAGGTGTGTCATTGACTTGGCAATTAGATGGCAGGGACTCATACATTACAGGTAGGAAACATGATGACATTAGTACATGGCAAGGAGACATTTGGTGGCATGTTCCCAGGGTTACTTTAGAAGGCATACTACCCATTGACCGAGGCTGAGCATTAGGGAAAAAATGGTCAGAAAATTTCAGAATTTTGGGCTGAAAAAAGTGGTCAGCTGGGCTGGTCCGAGTGCAGTGGTGTTTACAACTAATTGATCACAACCAGTTACAGATTCCTTTGTTCCTTCTCCACTCCCACTGCTTCACTTGATCAGCAAGAAAAAAAAAAAAATGGTCAGCTGCTTTCTGCCACTTCCTACAAAGTCCAAGAGAGAGGTGAACTTGGGGAAAGCCAGCCAGTCTGCAAACAGAATGGAAAACATTGTTCTGCCAACGGAGCCCTCTCTGTCTGCCATCTACAAACTAATCTGAC
>CAUYSK010015805.1:0-27728 GCA_963575035.1 Avahi laniger | reverse complement strand
GAGTGAGACTCTGTCTCAAAAAAAAAAAAAAAAAAAAAAGAAATGAGCTGGACAACTAAGTATATATGTGTGTGTGTGTAGGTATGGGTATATATATATATATATATATATATATATATATATATGTAGAAAAAATTAGCCAGGCATGGTGGTGCATGCCTGTAGTCCAGCTACTCGGGAGGCTGAGGCAGAAGGATTGCTTGAGCCCAGGAGTCTGAGGTTGCTGTGAGCTAGAATGACGCCATGGCACTCACTCTAGCCTGGGCAACAAAGCAAGACTCTGTCTCAAAAAAAAAAAAAAAATAACCAAACAACATAGATCTTCAGGAAGATTTCAGATATTACTTCATGTGTGGAAATCATCAGCTTCTATCACCAATGGATTGTCTGTGAGTCTAAGAGATAAGAAATTAGAAAATGAAGGAAGTGATAGTCAATATTCAAACTAGATATTGGCCTTGAAAATACAGTCCCCAAATTCTCTTTTAAAATATGTGAAAATGGGCTCAGCACAGTGGTTCACACCTGTAGTCCTAACTACTTGGGAGGCTGAGGCAGAAGGATTGTTTGAGCCCAGGAATCAAGGCTGCACTGAGCCATGAATCTTGCCAACTGCACTCCAGCCTGGGTGACAGAGCAAGAATCCTGTTTCAAAAAGAAAAAAGTGAAAATGTTCTCTCTGAGAAAATTGGCCAATTCATAGATCTTAAAATTTTCCTAAGGAATTGGGAGTACTGTTATGTGAGAGCCAACAAAGAGGGAAATCGTATGCCACTAACAACTAACTTAACCCTAGGCAATTCTTAGTAGAACAACAGCAGTCCTCCGTTCTACCAACTGAGCTACGAAAGGACACATCCTAGGCAATTCTTTAAAATCATAGCTTACTTCAGTGAGATAGGGAATATATTTTCAGAATTCTCATGAAGACTAGAACATTTACTAGAGTTTTCTAGGTTAGAACAAACTGTCTTTAGAATTATTTGCAGTCTAAATATCAAATATCCACTTGAAAATGGTTTAAGGAACAGCCATGTATATGTATCTTTTTAATCCAGGGAGCATCGTGCTTTCTGTTGTATTTATCCCAAAGATAGATGGGGAATATTACCACTTTTTCATGTATTATGTAAATTCTTTAATGTTTAGCTTTTCATCTGAAAATGAACATATAATTCTTAAGGTTTTCTTATGTATTATTCATGAATAATAATGTATTATTCATCAAATATTACATCAATCAAGTGCCTACTATCAGTCAGACACCATTCTAGCCACTAAGAGAAACAAAAAAATAAGTCAACCACGGGTTCTGTCCTCAGATATCCACTAGGTAAATATGTATGTAAGCAATGAAATATAAAATTAAAAGTGAGGGTAACTATCTCAAAGGGAAGTAGACTGTCACTGAGGACTTTAAAGGAGGGAAAGGTTGCATCTAGCTGGGCCAGATCCCAAAAGACTTTATTAAAAGGATGGTTTTGGATTAGAATTCCTGGCCCCAAGTGATCCTCCCACCCTAGCCTCCTGAGTAGCTGGGATCACAGGTGTGAGCTGCAACACCCAGTGCTATCACATTCTGATCAGTGTGTACCACGCTCATTATGTGTGTTATTTTCTTTTCTTTTTTGTTTTTTTGAGACTGAGTCTCACTCTGTTGCCCCAGTAGGGTGCAGTGGTGTCATCATAGCTCACCGCAGCCTCACGCTCCTGGGCTCAAGTGATCTTCCTACCTCAGCGTTCCAAGTAGCTGGGAATACAGGCAAGTGCCATGATGCCCAGCTAACTTTTCTATTTTTAGTAGAGACAGGGGCTGGTCTCAAACTCCTGACCTCAAGCAATCCTCCTGCCTCAGCCTCCCAAAGTGCTAGGATAACAGGCGTGAGTCACCGCACCTGGTGTATTTTCTAATCCACACAATTCTAAGCAAGGTATCATCACCACCTGTTTTAGAGATGAGAGAACTTAAGGCTCACAGTTAAAATAACTTGTGTAGTGTCAGTCAATAAATGGTAGAATTGAGATTTTGCTGTTCAAGTCTCCCTACATAGGTGGTAGAGAGGCATATTCCAAGGAGAGGGAGTAATGTGAGCAAAGTCACAGAGGTGGGAAGTGATGGCCTGTATGGAGAATGATGGCAACTAGTTTGTTTAAAGAAGAATGTGAGTAAAGAGAAATAAGCAACAAACAAAAATGGAAAGGCTGGTTTGGTCAGATGATAGATAGTTTTAGATGAAAGGCCACTGAAGTAAGACCTTTATCTATATTCAGTTGTGGGATGGGGGAAGAGTCTTTTGAAGATTTTTATGAGGCATTAACATGATCAGCACCTTTCTTGAGGAACACTAATCTGGCAGCAATGTGGCAGATGAAATAGATTCTGAAGGTGGGAAGACTAGTGAGAAGAAAATTGTAATCAAGGATAGAGATATTTAAAAAATCTGTTCTATGATAATGCCAGTGAAATTAGACAAGAGAGGAACAGACGCAAGAGATTTTGTGTAGATAGAATCAATCGGTTGATATCATGCCTTCATTTTATTTATTTATTTATTTATTTATAATCAAGACAGGGTCTCACTCTATTATCCAGGCTAGAGTGCAGTGGCATGATCATAACTCACTGCAGCCTTGAACTCCTGGACTCAAGCAATCCTATCTTAGCCTCCTGAGAAGCAGGGACTACAGGTGTGCGCCACGACGTCTGGCTAATTGTTTAGTTTTTTGTAGAGACAGGGTCTCACGGTTGCCCTGGTTGGTCTCAAACTCCTGGCCTCAAGTGATCCTCCCACTTCGGCCTCCCAAAGTGCAGAGATTACAGGCATGAGCCACGTGCCCAGCCCATTTTACCTTTAAACCAAGACACAGAGAAAGTGCTCTACTTGATCTAGAAGGAATCTGCTGTAGCCTTACTGTCCTCTTGCAATTTGTCCAAGACTTCTTGGTTTGTTATCCAGTTTACTATGTGAATCAAGTAGCAAATTATCTTCTAACTTTAGATTTTGTTGCTCAGGATATTGTATAGTGATACATTCAACAACTACTTATTGACTATCTGTCATGTACCAGGCATTGTGCTAAAAGCTAAAGATCCAGAGTTTTAACAAGATTATTCCATATCCTTTGGATTTGTAAGTCTATATTAGAAGAGACCAAGACAAGAAAACCGAACTATAATAATTATGATATCAATAGCAGAATGCACAAAGGAGGGCACCTAACTCCTAACTCAGCCTGGCTGAAGGGGTATGCAGGAGGGTTAAGAAAGCTTCTTAAAAAAAGAAAAGTCCTAGGGTCAGCACAGTGGCTCATGCCTGTAATCCTAGCACTCTGGGAGGCCAAGGTGGGAGGATCACTTGAGGTCAGGCGTTGAGACCAGCCTGAACAAGAGTGAGACCCTGTCTCTACTAAAAATAGAAACAAAAAATTAGCTGGATATGGTGGCGCCCACCTATAGTCCCAGCTACTCAGGAGGCAGTGGAATTTATGTCTTCCTCAGTTTACCGTCCTACATCATATTACCATGCCCTTGTCTAGCAGAACTACTCCTATTTATCCTTTGCAACAGCTCAGATGTCATTTTCTGTAGTCTCCCCTGATCACAGCTCACTTCCTCCCTGACAGAATTAATCATTTCCTTCTCTGAGCTACTATTTTCGTACTTCTATTATTTTTTTCTTTGTTTTTTTTTTGTAATTATATGTCCAAATGTAATTCCTTTAGTTCACCATCTGTGTCTTATTCACCTTTATATCTCCAGTGTCCTAACATGTAGCCTGACACATAGTAAGTGCTGAATGAATGGTCATGACAATAACTTGAGAGGCAGGCAAGGGTTGATATATGAAAAACTTTAAATGCCACATGAAGGGCCGGACGCGGTGGCTCACGCCTGTAATCCTAGCACTCTGGGAGGCCGAGGTGGGAGGATTGCTTGAGGTCAAGAGTTCGACACCAGCCTGAGCAAGAGCGAGACCCTGTCTCTACTAAAAATAGAAAGAAATTTTCTGGACGACTAAAAATATATATATAGAAAAAATTAGCCGGGCATGGTGACACATGCCTGTAGTCCCCGCTACCCGGGAGGCTGAGGCAGGAGGATCGCTTGAGCCCAGGAATTTGAGGTTGCCGTGAGCTAGGCTGATGCCACAGCACTCTAGCCCAGGCAAGAGAGTGAGACTCTGTCTCAAAAAATATATATATAAAAGAAATAATAATAATAAAAATAAATGCCACATGAAGGAATTTGAGCTATCTTCTGAAGGCAGCCATGTAAATGGTATAGCAAGATGTGTGTTTTAGAAATACTGTCCTGGCTCAGCCATGGGAAGGATGGACTGGATAGGGCAAGCCTGAAAACAGGGAGATGATTTAGAAAGTTATCATGGTTGTCTAGGTGAGGCATGATGAAGGCCTGCAGCAATGCTCTGGCAGTCGAGTTGAAGAGAAAGGAACTGGCGATTGAAATATTTAGGAGGTTTAGGAGATAAATTCTGTAGGACTTGGTAATTTGATTGGATATGAAGAGTGAAAGAAGTCTAGAATAAACTTGGGTTTCTGGCTGTGGTGAGTGGGTGAATGGTATTGTGCCATTAGTCTAGATGCCGTATACAAAAGAGAATTTTCTGTTAAAATAAGTGACTTTTTAAAATAAATGAACTGTGGCAAAGGAAACCTGTAATACAGCAATAAAGGAGAGATGTTCTATAGTATGTGATCGTCATACAAAAATCGGTTTTTCCATGATTTTTCACTTGGATAATTAAAATTTTTTAAATTTTTTGTTCTAAAAGACAAATGTTATTTGATAAAGGGGTATTGTTGACATTAATCATGCCAGACTGCTTGATAATGATCTTACCTTGATATGTTAAGTGAGGTCAAAGTATTCTCTGAGCTCTACCTTAGAAAAGTTGTTCCCAGTTGAGTCAGACTAGCCATTGTGAAAGTGAAACCTAAAATTGGTGCAGCCTTTAACTCAGGAGAAGTCTTCAGCATTCTGAGGAAATGGTCTCAGGGTAGACTTCAATGGTGTAGGACCTCACAATGTATCTTTAATTGAGCAATTTTTTTTTTCTTGGTTTTTACTAGTTTAAGTTGGAGTGAAAGTCTATTATATGAAATTATTGTTATTTTTATTTTTAGAGATGAGGCCTTTCTATGTTGCCCAGGCTGGTCTATATGAAAATTAAGACCAAAAATAATTGTCATGAATGAGTGATTCCCACTTAGGTCTTGAAAAGTTCAGCCAGAAAAGCTATGAGGTTAATTTTGGAGAAAATATACTTGTTTGCATTCTTTTGTGCATGGAGGTTCCAGTATAAGATTCCAAAGGGTACAGAAAATCACAGTGGAAATATTACTGTGAGTAGGATGGGGCCAGGAAATCAGTGCTGTGTGGCTTCAACCACATTGTCTTCCACAAATGGCCATAAGATCCATAAGCTTGCCTAGCTCTTATCCCTTACTTATTCTTTTTTCCTGATGCATGTATGCATTGTCTCTGTAGCATTGAGTTGGAAGCCTCTGTCTTTAATACTGGGCACAGGACTTGAATTGGGTACTGGTACAAGGGATTTCAGCTATTACACTGTGGCCTGCTTGTGTGATGCTTAACTCTAGTCAATAATACAGTAGTCATCTGGTCAAACTATTGTGATCGATATGTTACCCTGATGTGAGAATACTTTTATCTTCCAGTATAGTGGGGCCTGAGGTGCTAGTTATACTGTGAACACCTTGAATTGCTTTGAAGAAAAATGTAAATGAGAACTATCAGCACAGTTGCTTTCAGGATATGATTCTTTGAATCTGTTGTGCTTGTAGCCTCTTTATCAGACTCATTTCCTTCTCTCTTTCTGTTATCACGTCAATCTTCTTGGAGTTGGTTTTCAGCTAACTAGATTTCAGAGCCTGATTTAATGTCCTATCTAGATCCTCAAAGTTCAAACCAAGAAAACCAATAGCAAATATATATTCTTTGTTAATGAGTTCCTTATTAATTGTTTGCTTTAGCTGTTAGTCCTCTGGAGACAGGTATAAGATATATAGGTCATATGGGGATTTGTTGTGAAGAGTGACATAGTTTAGGAATTATTGATCACTTCAGTAGAGAACAAAGTGGAAGCTTACAGATTTGGTGAAAACGTCCCCATGTCTCCGAGTCAGTGGTGGTTGCCAAAACCTATTAACCTTTTTTCTCTCTTACGAAAATGGCAAAAGAAATGTTTTTCAGATGACTGGTGAACAATTTCCCTCTGGAGAGAAGAAATGGCTGTTTAGTAATTACCTGTTATGTTAGACAGCTATGAAACTTGTGAGGCATGAAAAAAGAGTAGGCCCACCTCCCCCGTTCCTCAGGCTGGAAACCAGGTGAATAGGAGTCCTTGTAGACAAGAACAACAGCAACTTCCTGAAGAGTCTTTTTTAACCAAATTTGGGTAGTTGCTTGATTTTAGAACTCCCTAGCCTGTCTGTTGTGCTATGTCAGTAACTCTTAATCTAGCATCCTCTCTAAATTGGATATGACATCCAGAGTTTATCCACATTCTTCACCTCCCTTCTCTTAGTTTTTCTCTGGGTCAGCTGCATTTTAGTCTTTTGACTCTCAGACCAAAGATCCCTTACTTGTAAGCCCCTGACTTGTTAGTGTGTAATATGGTCTTTACTGTCCACGCTCCAGTTGCTTTTCGGAGGTTCCGAGGCTCTTCTTAGGTGACTTTGCTTTAGTGCATTTGACAATGAAAATAATCCCTTCTCCCAATGCATAGGCCTTACAGGCTGCTTTGCTCTTCTCTGTTTTTGTAAGCCCCTTGAAGTTCAGTGGTAATAATGGGAAGAGGGATATTCCACATGGAACTTGAATTTGAGATTCAGTTGGGAAAGTTGATTTTAATGTTTATTGCGAGGCATGATGGGTCCAAGGAACTTGTGTCATTTAATTTGTCCATCATTTTTTCAGGTGTTCCCACTATTTAACACTTGCTTACTCTGTTAATATATGTCAGAGTAGTTTTACTTAAAGCCATACTGGCCACTTCCCCAGACACAAAAGTTTTAATTTAGTTTGAGGGAACATATTCAGATTAGCACCTACTTTTACCCAGAATTACAGTCCGAACAGTGTCCAGTTCCCAACATGTGTGTATTCAGCATGAGTGAGATAACCTTAATGCACAAGTTGGTAGATTCATTGCTCTTTTATTCAACAGGTATTTATTGATTGCCTACTATGTGGTTCTAGGTGCTGAGAAGTAAACAAAACACAAAAATCCCTATCTTTGTGGAGCTTTCATCCTAGTAAGGGAATATCAAATAAAAACTTTATATAGTATCAGATGAAGGTAAATGCCATGGAAAAAAGGTAGGAGAGGGAGGTTAAGAGTGCCAGGTTTGTGGCAAGACTGGTGCTCTGATTTTAAATAGGGTGATCAGGGAACATTCACTACACAATTGACATTTGGGCCGGGTACAGTGACGCGTGTCTGTAATCCCATGTACTCAGGAGGTTGAGGCAGAAGGATTACTTGAGCCTAGGAGTTGAAAGCCAGCCTGAGCAACATAGTGAGACTCTCTATCTAAAAACAAAACAAAACAAAAAAAACCAAAGTTGACATTGGAACAAAGTTCTGAAGGAAGAGAAGGAGAAAGCCATGTAAGTATCTAGAGTTAAAAGCATTCCAGGAAGAGGGAACAGGCAAGTGCGGAGAACCAGAAGCAGGAATAACAAGGAAGCCAGTGTGGCTAGAGTGGAGTGAAAGTGAAGGAAAGTAGTAGGAGAAGGTGTCAGAGAGGAAATGGGCCAGATTATCTAGGGACTTAGATAAGGACTTAGACTTTAGAGGTCACTGTAAGGACTTCGACTTTTATTCTGAGAGGAAGAGCCCTTGGAGAGTTTTAGACAGAAGAGTGACATGATCTGATACTTTTTTAAAAAAATAGCTCTGGCTGCTTTGTTGAAAATAGACCAAGAAGGAGGTTAAGGGCAGAAACAGACCACTTACAAGGTTATTGCAGAAATCCAGGGAGACATTATGATGGCTTGGACCAGGGAAGTAGCGACTGAGGTTTTAAGAAGTGGTGAGATATTGGATATATTTTGAAAGTAGAGTTGACAGGATGTCCCAGTGGATTGGTTATGGAGTTTTGGTGTAATGACTAGAAGGGTGGAATAGCCATTTATTGAAAGGCGTATGAATGAGAGAGGGGAAGGTTTGGAAAAGAAATTCAGAACCTTGATTTTTTTTATTTTTATTGTGGTAAAATAAACATAAGATAAAACTTACCATTTGAACCATTTTTAAGTATACAATTCATTGGCATTAAGTATACTCACAATGTGTGCAGCCATCATCACTATCCATCTCCAGAACTTTTTTTTTTTTTTTTTTTTTGAGACAATCTCACTTCGTTGCCCTGGCTAGAGTGAGTGCTGTGGCGTCAGCCTAGCTCACAGCAACCTCAGACTCCTGGGCTCAAGCGATCCTATTGTCTCAACCTCCCAAGTAGCTGGGACTACAGGCATGCACCACCATGCCCGGCTAATTTTTTCTATCTATTTTTAGCTGTCCAATTAATTTCTTTCTATTTTTGGTAGAGATGAGGTCTCGCTCTTGCTCAGGCTGATCTCAAACTCCTGAGCTCAAACGATCCGCCCGCCTCGACCTCCCAGAGTGCTAGGATTACAGGCGTGAGCCACTGCGCCCGGCCTCCAGAACTTTTTCATCATCTCAAACAGAAACTCTGTACCTTCTTCTTCCTTTTTTTCCTGATTCTTAGTAACCTCTATTCCACTATCTGTCTCTATGAATTTGTCTACTGGAGGTATCTCATATAAATAGAATCATATGATATATGTCCTTTGGTGTCTTGCTTATTTTACTTAGCATGATGTTTTCAAGGTTCATCCATGATGTAGCATGTATCGGAATTCCTTCCTTTTTAAGGCTGAATAGTATTCCATTGTATGTATAATATATACCACATTTTGTTTTGTTTTGTTTTTTTCTTTGTTGAGACAGTCTCGCTCTGTCACCCGGTTTAGAGTGCCATCACATCAGCCTATCTCACAGCAACCTCAAACTCCTGGGCTCAAGCAATCCTCCTGCCTCAGCCTCCTGAGTAGCTGGGACTACAGGCATGAGCCACCACACCCAACTAATTTTTCTATTTTTTTTTTAGTAGAGACAGGATTTCACTCTTGCTCAGGCTGGTCTCAAACTCCTGAGCTCAAGCAGTCCTCCCGCCTCGGCCTCCTAGAGTGCTAGGATTACAGGTGTAAGCCGCTGCACCTGGCCACATTTTGTTAATCCATTCATTTGTTGATTGCCATTTGGGTTGTGGGAACTGTTGGCTATTATGAATAATGCTGCTATGAACATTGGTGTGTAAGTAACTGTTTGAGTCCCTGCTTTCAATTGTTTTGGGTATATACCTGGGAGTGGAATTGCTAAGCCATATGGTAATTCTGTGTTTAACCTTTTAAGGAACTATCAAACTGCTTTCCACAGCAGTTGTACCATTTTACATTCATACCAGCAATGCATAAGGTTTCCAATTTCTTCACATCTTTGCCAACACATTATTTTTTGTTTCTGTTTTTTGTTTTGTTTTATAGTAGCCATCCTAGTGAGTATGGAGTGGTATGTCATTGTGGTTTTGATTTGCATTTTTAGAACCTTGGAAAATTCATGTAGATAGATTTTATTTTTTCACTCTGAGACAGAAGGAGTTCAACAAGGTTGTAAATGTAGAGAGAGATGAAGTCTGAGATCTGACCTCTATATCACTCCAGCATTTAAAGACTGGGAGATGAGGAACAGCCAGTAAAGCAGCAAAACCAAGAAGAGAATGGTATCCTAGAAGTCAAGTGAGGAATGTGTTCAAGAAAGAGGAAGAGGATTCTGTGAAGTTCTATGGACAGATTACTTAAGAAGAGAACTGAAAATTGACAATTTGATATAGCAACATGGAAGTCAACAAAGACCTTAATTTTGGTGGAGTGATGAGGATGAAAACCTGTTTATAGTGAGTTCAAGAGAAAAAATAGAAGAATTAAAGGCAGGCAGTACGGATAATCTTTTGATGAATTTTGTTGTAAAGGGGGTATGATAAACAGAGTAGTAGCTGGAGAAGGATGTGGAATCTGGATAAGAGTTTTTATTTCATGTCAGACATTATAGAATGTGTGTTAATGGGATAGATCCAGTGGAGATGGAAGAATTATTGATGTGGAAGAAAGAGGAGATAATGGCTGAAACGGCTTTTTGGAAAAGCAGTGAATTCCTAACAGCATTGTTCTTTGTTTCAAGGTTCTCTCAGCCATAGAGAAGGAAAAGCAGGAAAATTGAAGAGATGTTCACTGTGACTGCTGCTGCTTTGGCCTTTGTAGAATTAGGTTTGAAGATCTTTTTTTTTTTTTTTCTTTTTTTGAGACAAAGTCTCACTCTGCCTGGGCTAGAGTGCCGTGGCTTCAGCCTAGCTCATAGCAACCTCAAACTCCTGGGCTCAAGTGATCCTACTGCCTCAGCCTCCTGAGTAGCTGGGACTACAGGCACGTGCCACCATGTCTGGCTGATTTTTTCTATATATATATTTTTAGTTGTCCAGAAAATTTCTTTCTATTTTTAGTAGAGACAGGGTCTCGCTCTTGCTCAGGCTGGTCTCAAACTCCTGACCTTGAGGGATCCACCCACCTCGGCCTCCCAGAGTGCTAGGATTACAGGCGTGAGACACCACGCCCGGCCAAGTTTGAAGATCTTGATGGCAGCTTCTGGTCTTGTGCCAGAGCACCTCAGCATGGATCTTGTGTAGAGCTTACTTCCTTCTAATACCCAGCAATAACTGGGCCTTGCTTTTCTTGGAGTTCCAAATATCCAGAGGATAAGGAAAGAAGAGGAGATTTACCTTCCCATCTTTAGTCTTTCATTTCCATTATGAACATTTTACCCCTGCCTGTGAATATGATTATGACTGATACTTGATTTAAGTATGTGTTTTATCAAAGTACATACCATACCTGTTCTGAAAGCCATGGTATATGGGCAGGACAAAAAGCTACCACAAATCCCTTCTGTTTTCCCCACAGCATCACTTAATCACCTCAGACAGGAGTGGTCAATAAAGAATTTTAACTGTTCACATTTCCACTAGTTCAAGAGAAATTTGAATTTTCTTACTGTTTTTTTTTTTTTTTTTTTTTACTGAAACCAACATTTCTACTTTAGAACTGTAGGTCTTTAGGAGACACAGCAGATGAATAAAAGTGGAAAATACAGGTAATTTCATACTTTTGATGGTAGTTATTCAGAGAAAGTCTCCTCTGGTAATGAAGTCTGACCCAGAAGTCTATGAATCATATTTGTTGAACATACTAAACATAAGACATCCCAAGATGAAATTCCAAATCAGTTGGGCATTGCTAGAGATTATTTTCTGCCAACACCCAGTTGTTCCTTAAATTGTGTAGCTAGCATAGTCTTACTCTAGATTCTGTATCTATTTTTACAGATGGAATAAAAGTCCTAACTATTCACACAGATTCGTTTTGTGATAAGAGATCCAAAGGAGCTTGTAAATAATTTTCAGAATTGCTTTACTAGTTACCTTTTCACCCTAAGTAGGTTTGGAAAACATCCAGCAAAACAGCTTTTGCACATTCATACCTTTCTGAATGAATCATCTTCCTTTCCTTTAGTGAGAAAAGGGCTCTGTGTACTGTTTCTGGCAGAATTTCCACAAATGTTTTATTTTTCTTAAGTTTTTCAGTGCTTCACTTGAATTGAAATAGGAGGATGCCTGATGTTCCTGAAGGAGACCTCTGAGTCTCCTGACGCACAGTTGCTTATATTAAAATAATGGTCAGTTCTGATTCTTCTAGGAGAATGGTGGGCATCCTTTTTTTTTTTTTTTTTTTTTTATGAAGTTCTTACTATAAGAAGTCAGAGACGGCAGGTCAGACTGTATGATGCTATGCTAAGGCCTGCAGAAAGGTGAAGGTTTGTTCTTGCTTGTTGAGCATAATCCTCTTTACCTGTGAAATGGAGAGTACTATCAGAATGTTGAGGTAAAATCTGGGACATCCTTTGATCTCCTTGAAATTCAAAATTTGTCCCGACTAGCCTGAACTTTTTATTTTTATGTTTCACAGTTTCCAGACATCAGTCAAGAATCTGATTCTCCATTTGTTTTCATCTGCAAAAATCCCCAGGAAATGGTTGTGAAGTTTCCTATTAAAGGAAATCCAAAAATCTGTAAGTTACTTTTTTTTTTAAAGACTAGTCAGGTGCAGTAGTGAGAATGGGGGAAAGAGCAGTACAAAGAGTTCCATCTGTAACTGACCATGAACAATAGAGATAACTTACTACCTTTGGACCAGTCTGTAAATCAATCTTTAATGGTCTAATTTTCTTTTATTTTTTTGTCTTGTATCTCAGTTGTCTGATATTTTAAAAATCTCTTTTTTACTCTGTTCTATGCATCCCTAGTGTTGGAGGATTAATATAATTATATTTCAATAGCTTTAATGTTAGGTTAACTACAATATAGCCTTTCCGAAGGGTACCTTGATCCACAGTTAATTCACAATGCTAGTGAATCACTCTAAACTTCTATTCCAGACTCCATTACATTAAAATGCTACTTGTCAGCCAAAAAAGTATGCTTTGCTTCACTATAGTGTTCATTAAAGAAAAAGTAGTAAGCCAATGCCAGTGGCAACATTGTCATTTATTGTTCTTCAGTATTCAAGAATAAGACATTTTAAGTGTTTATTTTTGAGCATCTGTTTTGGAGGTACCACTTCTCACGTTTCCCTTGATTGTTGGTTCCTAGATTTCTGCCCTAGCCTTCTTTTCATCCTCTTTTGGAAACCTCTTAATGATTTCTTTTCTGTAACTTTTGCTCTTAGGTATTCATGATTATAGTACCCTCCGCATAGTCACTTCTCAGGAAGTGCTTATTGACTTTACTCTTTCAACTCACAGCTCTTCTTCAATTCCCAATTTCTCTTCTTCTGTCTAGTGCTAAAGCAGCCTCTTCTGTTTCAAAGCAATCTCAGAAAACATATAGTGGCGTCCTCCCTGCCTAACTTCCTTGGAAAAACAACATCAACCACTTTGTTCATGTCAGTTACTGTTTTGTGCCTCTGTGTCACTGTTATCCCATTGTGTGAACTGGATGATTCTGGGGCATGCATTGTCTTTACTTGTGCACAACTCTACCTCACTCTATACCTTATGGACCAACTGGCCATTTTATGAATCTTTTCTATAGAGAAGTACTTCTCAAACTATAATGAAAATAAAAATCACCTAGCGAACTATTAAAGCCCAGGCTTCTGGGCTCTGCTCTCAGGTGATAGGAATGCTGTTGGCCAGCTGACTCACTTTAAGTTAAATTGCTTTCAATCACAAAATGAAATGTCTGGAGTATGAATTTATATTAATGTATATTCACTGCAAAATTTAGGCAACCATCGTGATTAATGAAACATATGTTCCTGAGATTCCTACAAATCAGAAAATCTGAACCAAGTTACCCTTAACTTACACAAATTACTTACTTTAGACTGTATTTTACTTGGTGGCCAAATGGCCCTGGAAATTCTTTTTTTTCTTTTCCACTATTTAGGACTTACATCTCCTATTACTCTCCCTCTTTTTTGGTTGTGGCATTCCACGCCTTCCTCCTCCCTTCCATTCGTACCTTACTCTAGGCACTGGTGACAACACAGGTGGTAGGAAGAAAAGGTGATAGGTGTTAGGTAATAGGGTTGCTTAGACCCACTATTTCTTGATCTTTAGTTCCACTTCCCTTTTCTTAGCCTCCTCCCTTATCTTGGTTTTCATCTGCTGCTTAAGCTCCTGTGAGAAAATGTTATGTGTAAACAGAGTTTATATATTTCTCTGAAATGTTTTACTTTAGTAGTTTTTCTACCCAAAGACCCACCCTTCATCAAACCTTATCTCCATAAGGTTTAATAGGGGTGGAGTTGGGGGACTGATGCTTTTAGGAGAAAGCTTTAATATAACTTCCTATCTTTTTCCTATTGTTTCTATTAGTTAATAGTAGACCAGACAAGGCCAGGCGGGTGGCTCATGCCTGTAATCCTAGCTCTCTGGGAGGCCGAGGCGGGCGGATTGTTTGAGCTCAGGAGTTCGAAACCAGCCTGAGCAAGAGCGAGACCCTGTCTCTACTAAAATTAGAAAGAAATTAATTGGACAACTAAAAATATACAGAAAAAATTAGCCGGGCATGGTGGCGCATGCCTGTAGTCCCAGCTACTCGGGAGGCTGAGGCAGTAGGATCGCTTGAGCCCAGGAGTTTGAGGTTGCTGTGAGCTAATCTGACGCCATGGCACTCGCCCCGGGCAACACAGTGAGACTCTGTCTCAAAAAAAAAAAAAAAAATTAGTAGACCAGAAAAGTTCAATTAGTCTCAATCAATAGGTAGGTAGTGAAAATTTTTTTAAAAGGAAGGAATAGGTTAGCTAATCCCTATATGTCTCAGAAAAAATTTTTTTTTTACAGACAGGCTCTTGCTGTCACCAAGGTTGGAATGCAGTGGCCTGATCATAGCTCGCTGTAACCTCCAACTCCTGGGCTCATTGACCGTCCTGCCTCAGCCTCCCAAGCAGTTGGAACTACAGGCGTGCGCCACCATGCCCAGCTAATTTTATAATTTTTTATAGAGATAAGCTCTTACTATGTTGGTCAGGCTATAAGAAAAAATTTCTATTGAGTCGGCCTACCCAACGATTTAGTCTGGTATGAAGTTTCTAGTTCTTATAACTGCTTACTCTTTTATTCTTCATTCCTCATTACCGTCTCTAAAAACCTTCCACTCTGCCAGAATGCTCTTCCCTTAAGCTATAGGGGATACCTCCAGTAGTTTAGAGCTGGAAAAGTCTTTGATCCCGGTACAACACAGGAAAAGACATACTTGGCTTTTAATTTGAAATGCTTATCATATTTTCCCCTAGATATATTGTTACACCAACTGATTAAGTTCCATAGTATTAATAATATTAACACTCATAGCACTGTGGCTTAAATGTTTTTATGTGGGATGGCTTAAAAACCGAGCTACCCTTTATAGATAAGTTCTATGAAAAATATGTTCCAAGTTCCAAACATTTTTTTTTTTTTGAGATGATTTCTCGCTCTGTTGCCCAGCCTGGCCTCAAACTCCTAAGCTCAAGAGATCCCCCACCTTAACCTCACAAGTACCTGGGACTACAGGCACATGCCACTGTGCCTGGCTTCAAGTTCTAAACTTTTGACTTGCAAATAAACTTTTAGAATATAACCCATTTACATGTTGCATCACAAATATATATGTATGTATACATGCCTTAAAGATATATATTTTGATTTGTTTGTCTTTGAATGTGTAAACTTGAGCTTGCTTGACCTTAGAGTAGTTGTGTCTCTTGAAATTAAAATATTTCAGAAGAGAGCAATGTACAATATGATATCACTTGGATGTGTGTCTGTTCCAATTAGTAAATGCAAAAAAGTTAACTATAGTAGAATGCATAGGTTGAGCACTTAAGGAGATAAAGGAAAATATTTCTCACTTTTCATGCTCTATAAACTCATGCAAATATTCTGTTATATTTTAAGCAAAGCATGTGAAAATTCCTGTGAGAGTTATGTCGATTGATGACAAATACTTTTGCCCCTTTTAACTTCTTGCTTATCTGCTACACATGCATTTGATTTTCTCTTGGGCACTATGATTGAGGATGTGGTTTAACACTGATATGCTTTAGGCACTAAATGTAAAAATATTAGGGCAAAACAGAAACTAAGCATTGTCACTCTACTATGAAGAGCATAAATTGTATGTCACTGTAGTTCACTATCCAGATCCCAAGTCTTGAAAGCCTGGGCTGAACTAGAACTCAGAGCTCAGATTTCCTACAATCCGAGGACAGCCATGATGACTACTTCTTCCTGCAAGCTAAGTCCCTTGCCTTTATGGCCACAGCTGCTACTATTAACGGTCACTCTGGTAGATGTTAGGGCTACAAAAAACTCCTTTATTGTAAGTTCACAGATTGCTGGCACATGTCTCATTTTTTTAGGCAGCCCAGAGGATGAAAGAATTTCTAAATCCATGGGAATGCCTTAGAAATCCTTGTTCCTCTCATATCTTCTTCTTATTATTACTTTTCCATTTTATGACATCATCATTGAAGGCAGAGATTATTTTGCCCTGCCATTGAGTGTTTTGTTCTGATGGGTTGATCTTACATGAGCTGGTCTCGCTTGAGGGCTTTCACAGTCAGACTGGAGTTTTCTGAAACTTAGACACAGTAAAGCTTTGAGAATGTGAAAACGGTTATGTCTTTTTTAATAGGAATCTGAAATAAATATAATTAAAAGACTTGCATGGGGTTTTATGATAATTTAAAGGCAAAACTGAGACCATAACTAAGAAACACAACTCCAAGCCTCAGCATAAATAACACAACCACTCTTACCTTTTCAGGAGACTTTGAATTTATGAAGCACTTTATCATATGTTATTTCATTTACAGGTGGAGCATCCCAAATCCGAAAATCTGAAATCTGAAATGCACCAAAATCCAAAACTCTTTGAGCTCCAACATGATGCTTAAAGGAAATGCTTATTGGAGGATTCCAGATTTTGGATTTTTGGATTTGGGATGCTTAACTGGTAAGTATAACTGGCCACCTTCTTTGTCTAATTCATTTGGTGGAAGCATTTATTGAGCATCTACCATTTCATAGTCACTATGCTAGCATTATGGAGATACAAAGGCTTACTTGCCTTGTAATAGGGCTCTTTGCCAGATTGTTGGCATGTTCAGGTTTGCAGCCAGGCAGCATAGAGTATGAAAGAACTCCTAAATCCCTGGGAACACCCTATGCTCTAAAGCCCAAATTAAAATCAACAGCATTGTGTTGTTGTGGAATGGCATTCAGAGTATCACTTAGTGATGGTTTCTGAGGAAGCCCAGAAAAGGACTGTACTGTTATTGCAGAAGCAAGTGTAATAACCCTAAAGAGAGATACAGGAGTGGGAGTTGGGAGGGACTTAAGAAAACAGGCAAACTTGTTAGGCTGAGGTTATTTGTTTCACAGTCTCCTTGTGCAGTGGTCACGACATGTATTCTTAACTTAGTTGGACAAATGAGAATACTGAAGCCCAGAGAGATGGAATGACTTGCACCAGGCCATACCACTAGTTAATATCTGAGAAAGGTAGACTAGAACCTGTGTCTTCTGACTTCTATCCAGTGGTCTTTCTGTTATACCTCATTGCTGCAACAAATGAAAATGACAACAAATGAGAAGCAATAGTTCTGGGTATGGGCCTGTAGTATACCTGGCTGCCCTTGAAGGTGGAGGCTCCTTTTTTTTTGTTTTATTTTTGAATACTGAGACTGAACTGTTTCTATTTTCAGCCATCACTATTAAATGAGAATTTTTGTGAGAGAAAGCAAACTGCAAGCTTTGTTCTCAGAAGACAGGAATTCTGTTAATATCCTTCTTGTGAGATGGATGATTTCTAAGGCAAACTCTATCCCAGTAGATCTGAGGAGTCAGAGGTTAGAGACCAACCACATCAGTAAGATGGTCTCACTAGGGTCACCTGGAACAGGAAGTTTGCTTGTTTTCTAAGATTAACACTTAGAAGAGTCATACAGCCTATGACCTTTACCCTTCTTAGCTGGTGATAGGGGCCCTTTGTCAGTAAAGCATTCATGTGAATTCTACTCCACTGTTTCAGGTCACTCCCCCTATTAAGTGTGAGGCTGCTAAAGGGTGAGTTGAACTGCTTTTCTCACTGTGAAAGGAGGTTCATGCATTGTTGCACTACGCTCAGCCAGTCAACTGGTCAGGGGAATGGGCTTCCCACTGTGTGAAATGCCTTCCTTTATTACATGCGTATATTCCTAAAAATTTTGCTTTAGCATCAGACACCCTAAAAAAACATGATATTTCTTTTCTAGTAGCTACAAAATTAGAAATATTAACTTCTTAGATTTTTGAAGCAATACTCGTTTTGTGTGTGTGTATCAGTGTTCCTACTGCTTCTGCATTCTTACAGAATGAAACTCTGAAGTTTGGAAGTGTTTGAGTCCTGAAGCAAGAAAATTGAATGTGACAGGAACACAGTAACCAGAAGACCTGGGAGGCCACAAAAGATTTGCATTGCAAATATAAAAAATAAATAATGAGACTTCTTTTTCTCCCTTACAGGGAAACTGGATTCCAAGATCCATCAAGGAGCAAAGAAGGGGTTAATGAAGCAGAATAAAGCTGTCTGACACAGGAGAAAAGGAACTATACAGCATAGTGAAGTTTCGTACACTAAAATTGCTGTCCAGTGGTTCTTTGGAATTGAAACAGCAGATATCTAAAGACTTGGTATCAGGCTTGAATCACTCAGAATTTAAACTCTTACCAAAATCTGTATATTTTTCTTAAAGAGTGGGGTTCTTACTTTATGTAGTGGGTCAAAATCTTTGAATACATTCTTTATAAAAACCTATTTTAAAAATTCTAGGTCTTTGACATTTTTCTCAGAATGGTATCAGAAGAGAAAGGAACAAGTTGGAAATTGCTTTCCTCACTGAGACTTGTATTTGTAGTTAGGAAAATTTTTAACCTAGGTTAATGATTTTTTTGAGGGGCCTCCTGGGTTTTAGTTTCTTTTCAAAGTGATAGTCTGGCAGAGTAATAGGATGTTTGAGTAGTCCTGTGTTTAATACAAACCTGTGATGGGACCAAAAGGTTTTTAACAAGTTTTTTGTTCCAGTCCAGTGTCTTTTAAAGTGAACAGTCTAAGTGAAAAGCTGAGTAACCCTCATTGGCAGATTTTTTTTTAAGGGATTATCCGAAGAAGTGTTTCCACTTTGTTCTTTGGTTTGAGAAGCCAGATCATGGAAGGTTCGATCTTGGAGGAGATGGAGCCACCTGCTAAAGCAGCATGAAGCTGCCCTATTTATTTTGTTGCAGAAGTATCACTTCGATGGAGCAATTAGAAACAAACTGAAGAATAAAATTGCTTCAGTAAATGCATCCAAATATCCCCAAATGCTAAAACCAAACCTTTTAAACCATTCATATCCCAGGAAGCTGTGAGCTTTGGAAAAACAAGAGATTGGTGTGCAATGAGATTTTTCCTTGTCAGTCTGGCCCTACTTGGTGAAGCACTTTGTTTCTGAGGCTGTTCTGAAGAGCTGTCAGAATCTCAGTTGCTGGCATCCTGAGGAAATTCATGGTCTTAAATGTGTATGTTCTGCTTTTTATAAAGCAACACCACCGCACTGGGGAAGTTGGACTCCCTCCAGCAGTTGTGTGCATGACTTAAAAAAGAGAGAATAAGGGAGAGGGAAAAAGTGCCCCGTGTTATGAAAAAGATTAATTTTCCCCTTTTCTTTAATCCTTCATATTCAGCGTTATTTGCATTGAAATGCCTCTACTCATTATGCATTGATGTTCACTCAGCTGTGAGCCCTGCTTGTTGCATAGCTCTAGGCGTTGGTTCTGCAAGCCCTGATCACTCTGGATTCCCAGGGAAAACCCACCAGATTCTTGTTCTGGTGATGCAAACATGCAGTATTCTCTTTCTGTTTAGCCTCTGTGAATAAAGTGGAAAGGACGGCTAATGGCACTTCTTTAGGGGGGAAAAAAAAATCTGGCCTCCTGCAGATCCTATTATTAATGAAGCCATACTGGGTTCACTATGCAGTTAATGGTTTACCAAGCAGTAGCATCTTGAATTCTGTGCCAGAGTTGTCTGGCTCTTTTAACACCAAAATAAAATCAAAAGGCAGGAGGTGAAGTGCATAGAGAACAAACAACAAAAATTATTCCAACAACAGCCTGAGGACAGAGGTGTCTGGATTGATTTTTCCACCTGGATGGATTATGTGTGTTTGGCTAAAGGAAAATTTAGGAGCTGCAACAGATCAGGTTATGCAACCATTTTGAGTACGGTGATAAGAAAGTTTACAAGGACTTTACAAGTTTACAGGAACTCACCTTAGCATCCAAACTGTACAGCTGGAGCCACATGAGTAAATGGCAGAGTAACTTAGAAATTTCTCCTTTTTATAGTTAGACTGTGAAAGCCTGTCTTTAGTTCATATGCTGGTGGTGGTATAAGGTCTCTCTTTTATTTGCAGAGACACTTGGGAGGAAGTATGGGAGAAACTTGGGGGTATGGCCCTCAGTTGCTCAGTGATAAATAGCATAATCCTCATGGAAATTCTTAGTAGCCTGAGTGCAAACTCATCCAGGAATAGCCTTTCAGTACTTTATAACACTTTGCTCTGACCCTGTAACTCTGGGATAGCTTGGCCTGAGGGAAGTTTTACATTTCTGAGCAGGTTTTCTGTTGCAGCCTAAATATCTGTGCCCCCTTTTGGATGGTTGGGTTCAATTGCTATCACTTTGTATAGTACCTAAAGGATTCACCTTTTTGTTTTTTTTTGTTTTTGTTTTTCCAGGCAGGACTCAGTCTCATTTATATAAGGTCAGAGTAGGGGATATATGTAACTGAAGACTTAGGAAGCCCTGGCCTTGTAGTTAATTGTTTGGAATAGAGTAAGGGTTTTCTTTCCTTGCTGTAGCTAATCTGAAGAAAGAAAACTAGGTATCCGCTCTTTTATTTTTAAGTCAGAAGTTTACAGGAATCTATTTTTTCTTAGGAGGAAAGTATGGAAAATTTGGACTTTAAAGATCATTTTTACAAATAATTATTAATACAAAGTTATGGCTTTTTTGAGTTATAACCCTAATCTCTTACCATTTTAACTACTGTCTCTACTAAGCCCATTTATGTGGATTTCATTTAATTTAGTAATTTTTTAAAATAATGCCTTTGCTATCGTTTCTAGCCAAGATCGAGACAGCATGGAGGTTGTTCTCTTGGCTACCTAAAAAGGACCAGTAAAAAGCAAGTATCTATTAAACTAAAGAAATCAGCTAACTTCAGTTTGTTAGGCCTGGGGGAGAAAAGAAAGTCCAGTGATAAAGGAATTTTTTTCCTTGAGATTCAAATAGCTAGTACATATCTGCTGTTCTCGGCTTCTGTAAATGTGTTTGGAGGAAGGTGATCTATATCACAGTCTGTGGCAGCAACAAGGGATCCAGCATTTGGAGGTCATTTCTGCTACTCTCCTGCAAAGAAAGAACATAGCCACATTGCCATCCTCTGACACAAAGCAACTTGTATAAATATCTGTACGTTTATGTGTGTGTGAATAATGTGGCTTAATTCATGGGGTGACCTTTGGTAAACTGATCAGATTTCAGACTTCAGTTGTGACAATGGAGAGCCCAGAGAGATAACCTAGGAAATATATCCTAGCTTGGAGTCAGAAAAATGGATGTGTATGTGGTAGGTAGGGTGGGGCCCTGAAAAGCCATAGAGAGGTAGGTCAAAGGAAGGGAGTGAAATTTTGGCATGAGGAACAAAAAATGTCAATATAGAAGATTTGAGAAGAATCTAGAGCTATACTAATATGGTAGCAACTAGCCACATGTGGTTATTTGAATTTCAACTAAATTACGATTTAGTTCTTCAGTCACTGTTAATCATATTTCAGGTGCTCAGATAGCTATATGTGGCTAGCAACTTCAGAATTAGACAGCACAGATATAGAACATTTCCATCATTGCAAAAAGTTCTATCAGATAGTGCTTGTCTGGAGTAGGGATTGGCAAACTTTTTCTGTAAAGGCCCAGACAGCAAATATTTTAGGCTTTACACAGGCCATACAGTCTTTTAAGACTACTCAACTCTGCTATTGTAGTGCAAATGTATCCATAGATAATGTAAATGAATGAGCTTGGCTAGAGCCAATAAAGCTATTTGTGGACATTGAAATTTGAATTTCATATAATTTTCATATCATGAAATATCCTTTTGATTATTTTTAATTGTTTACAGATTTAAGAAAGAATTTAAAAATCAGGCCTGGTGCGGTAGCTCATGCCTGTAATCCTAGCACATTGGGAGGCCAAGGTGGGAGGATCAGTTGAGGACAGGAGTTCGAGACCAGCTTAGGCAACATAGCGAGACCCTGTCTCTACAAAAAGAAAAAGCAAAAATCACTTTTAGCTCATGGGACATTCTGAAACAGGCAGTGAGCCTAATGTGATCCATGGGATGGAGTTTGCCAATCCTTGGTCTAGAGGAACAGGAAGTCAAAACTTAAGATTCTGTTACTGTACAGGAGAACGTCTGATCACTTGAAAATTTTTTAGTGGTTCTTCCAGGCTTGGGAACTTTCTCTGACTAAAAATTGGGGTTCACTGCAGGAATGTTTGCTTTTCTTCCCTATTTTTGCAGTCTAGTCCTCTCCAGTGGTAAAGTCATGTTCTTTCAGTAGGAGATGACTACTGGAATGTTCAGCCCTTAATTAAATAACATCTAAGTCTGAAACACTAAACCCTTCTCTTTCTCCACCTACTAAGTAGCTGAGTCCTTATTTGTGACATCATCTAGTATACATTAGAAGTTTACTGTCACGAGATCATTTCTGTCCTTGTACTCTCCTAGAATAATGTGAATATTGGTGGACCAAAGGGGAGTTGTTTTTCCTAGACCAGACAGGTTTAGTATTCATCTTTGGCTGTCAAGACCACCCCCCCCACCTCTTTTTTTTTTTGGCGTGGAGATGGAGGTGAGTAAAGGGATTTTATGACCTCACTTTATCTCCAAGTCACATGCTATCTTGAGGGGCACTGTTGAAAGATGCCTCAGGAAAAGGGAAGAAAGGAAAGATAACTGCAAAGCCAATAAAATGGTCAAGGACACAGGAAGGACTTGATAGGGGGCAAGGCATGGGGAGCCTGGAGAATTGAGGTAAATTTGTTTGCTGTGGAATGCGGTGGAAGTCTTAGGAGGTCATCAGAAAGACTATGTGTTTCACAGTTGAGAGGTGGGTGGGGAGGGTTCACTTAAACGTGGACTACTGTGTACTAGATAGTGTGCTTGGGCAATCTGAGATGAATGGCAGATAAGGAAAGATAAAAGTTACAATCAGAAATAGAATGGCGGGGTTGCAGAAGGACAGAAGAAAACTTTTAGATAATAGAAAGCAACAAGATTTAGTGATATAGGATGGTGAAGTGAACGATACAGAAAGATTAGAAATGGGTACATGGGAGAGAAAAACAAATGGTAATCCTAAAAAAAAAGCTGGAGAACAAAGGATAAAAATTAGGTTGGGGTACTTTGCTGAACTAAGGAGTAAAATGGATAAAACCGTCCTGAGCTGTGGCTGCTCTTCTGTTCTTTGTGGATGTTCATGTTCAGATCCCCTATGGCCCTTCCCTCTCCCCACAGTTGAAGGACATCTACAGAATGGGTGTCTTCTGTAGTTGAGGTACAATACTTCCCCAGAGACCTCTCTGTGAGGAAGTCTGGTCCAGCAAGAGTTTTCCTGTCCACGAGGAGAGAGCGTTAGGCTCGAGCTCTCCAATCCGGGTTTCTTCGAGTTTATCTCGTTTTAACCGGCTCGCCGGGTTCTCCAGCATTCCCAGTTTCCACTCTGTAATCCGGGCTCCGGGTGACCGCGCATTCCAAGACCCAGGATTTCGCTCCTTCATCCAGGTTCCGGGTTTCCCGTGCGCTCACCCGCTCCAGACTCCACACCAGCACGGAATCCGGATCCGAAGGCCTGGTAGTCCAGTGTCCGGGTCTTCCAGGCGATCCTGGTTGTCCCGGATCGCGGCGGCGGCGGCGGCGGTGGCGGCGGCTGAGGGACCCGCGGCCCCGGACACAGCGGCACCGGCCGGGCGGGGCTGAGCGGCGCGGGGAGGGGGCGGAGAGCCGGAGCCGGGGTGGGGTGGGGGGAGGGGCCGCGGGAACGGATGGCGGCCTGGGCCCCGTAGCAGCGGCTGCTCTACGGCCCGGGGCCCCGGGCGGGCGGAGGTGGCGGCTCCCGGGACCGGCCGCGCGGTGAGTCCGGAGCTTTGTGTGGAGCCGGGGCTGGGGGAGGAGGGAGGCGGCGGCGGCGCCGATGGGGCTGAGTGGAGCTGATGGGGGCCGGGGGCGGCGGCGCCTGACGGAGGAAGTGGGGGTTGGGGGACTGGGGCGGAGCGAGGGGAAGGTGTGTATGGGGGGGTTGTTGCGTGGGTGGGGGAGGGGGCGTCGAGGGCGCGGGGTGAAGTTCAAAGCGTGGCCCGGGCCGGTTCAGGCTGAGGGTAGGGGTGCCCAGGAGGGGATTAGGGTCTGCCCAGGCTGTGGGGACAGGCCAGAGAGTTTCTGAGGCGAGTCTGGGTATGGTGAGGGGGCCCAGGGTGACTGGGCTAGTCGGGGAGTTGGGGGGGGATTCAGAGCAAAGGGTTGGAAGCAGGACGTGTGCGCGGCCCAGGAAGGGGGAGCAAGGTGGCTGCGAGCGTGCTGTAAGTAGGTTGTGGGGGTGTGCCCCTAACAGTCCTCAGGTCACATTTACTCCTGTCCTTTTCTTCAAGATGGAGGGATCCCTGGGCCTGGACCTTAACTGCTATCCTTGCACCCCCGGGAGGGTTTGTGACCCTGTCCTGTTTGGAAAACCCTTGCTGCCCTCTTTTCCCTTTATGTGTAATTACGGTTGGATCATCTCTGCTTTGCTCAGATTCTCCTTCCTCCCTCTGGGGTTGAGGAGGAGGAGACACATCTGACCAATTAATGTGTGTTTGTGAAACAGGCAGCAGCAAACAGTCATTTCAGCTTCTAGGAATTAGGCTCACACAGGGTGGAGAGATCAGAGCCCTTCAGGGGGAATATTTCTGAACAAATCACAGATGATTAAATTCTCTAAGAAACAGCTTCCTACCTAAATGAGAGTGGGAAAGATGGGGGAGAAAGCCTGTTTCCAGCCATGTGTCCAGGGCCCCAGGGGTTGAGGAGAGTCCCCAAGCCCCCACAGGCCTCTCTGTTCTGTATTAGGCTTTGCTCTGCGGCCTTGAGTTAATTTCACCCCTGCTGCTTTGTCTTGGGGGAGGGAGTGCTGGTTTAGGCTGTTGTGAGGAGATGACTGTTCTGCTGCCACACACAATAGTCATGTCATTTTATCGGGAGTGCTACCCCAGGGCTGAGAACTGCTGCAGCAGAGATAAACCGGTCCCTCTCACCCATCTATTGTGTACACAGTGAAGGTCATAGGTTCAAGTCTTGTCTGAGAGCTTTGGATATGCTCCATCTCCCAGGCTCCTCAGTGCCATTTTCTTCCTTTTCCAGACTGGGGCTTGCCATTGGAGGAGGCCAGACAGAAAGGCTCTTCTTTTTGAGTGAGGAACAATGCAGAGCTCATTGGCACACATTTTTCAGAAGAATAGGGATGCCAGCCATGTTGTGCCTGCCTCTTTGGCTAGCCTGTACTAAGTTGTGGAAGAATAGAGTCTGGGAGACTCAACCATGACATTTGTGTCAGACCCTTAAGGGAGAAGACTCCAAGGGGAGGTTTCTACTCTTACTTGAGCCATCATATTTAATTCTTTTTATATAGATGGGACACTCGTGTAGTGATTTTTGTTTGTTGTATAGGAATATACCACTAAAAACCTGTTTAAGATAGGGAGTCAAGGACCAAGTATCTTTTTAGTGATGATTTCCTGGTTGATAATAATTGCACAACAAAAAAGCCACAGAATTTGCCTATCTGGGCAAGGGCTGTGGGAACAAAACTTGCCTTTTAATATTTATTTTAACTCTAATGGAAGGAGATGACTTGTTTATTGTGCAGAAAGTCCATATCTGCCTCTGTATTAGGGAAAATTTTGCCAAAGAGATGAACATTTTAAAAAATCATTTAGATCTTGGGGATTATTAATGAGAGAAGGATGAGAACAAACTGGAGGGGATCCTGTTGTATGTACGTGATAGAAGTGCCCAAATAATATTTATGTACTATTAGTTGTGTAAAAAATTATTTGGGGCTAGAAAAGAGGTTTCCATTTAGGACTTTAAAGAAAACTTTAAAGAGAGATTAGAAGTAAAACTTACTATGAGAGGAGTATTGTACTGTACTGCGTACTGTACAATACACTGTGTACACAATAGCCAACCATTTCCCATAGGGTATAGTTGAATGGGAACTTTAGCCTTTGGTTTGGGTAAAGGTCTTTCTGAGGCAGTGAGTCTGACTATGGTCTCTCTCTCATCCCTTATTTCAGTGACCTTCTTAAAATGATGGCCTGCCAGTTAGGTGTTGGGCTTTTGATGGGAAGAAACAGGTTGTTCTGATCTTTGTATTTTTTTAGTGACAGACTGTCTTAAGGCCTTACTGGGGGTGTTGTCTGGCTCTAGACTATTTCTAACTCTATATCCTAGGTCTCTGAGTGAAGCCTCAGCTAATCTGAATCCAAAGCTTTTTGCTCTTGGGCTGTTGGCATTTATTTCTGCATGCTGTTAGGTGACAGTGAAGGCAGAAGCCTCAGATTAAATTTGCTCTGATTAGATTTAGTGGCTTCAGAATTGGCCCTTGCCACAAGGAATCTTATGTGAGTCTTCTGATTGTGACTGTCTTTCAGAGTGCTTTGGATTTTTCCTCCAGCTTCTTGGTAAAAAATATTTTCTTGTGAGAGGTCTAGATAGCTGGACAGATTAGTGCTTATTTTGTGAGGATATGGAAGCATAATTTTGGCTTCTGGTAGCAATTACATTGAATTAGCATATAGCAACTAAATGACTGGAACAGGATAATTTGTTGAGGGGTTTACTGATTGCTCTGTCAAGTAGAAGTGCCACTCCTTATTTATTTGACTCAGAACGCTATTGCCTAAGCTTAGCCACAGATACTAAGTACAGCAATGACATGTGTTCTCCCTAAGTTCCCACTGTTTCCTCTCTCTAATTACTTCTCTGCCAGGTACCTTAGTATTTCTACTGCCAGTTTCTCCCACTCCAAAGGTAGCTAAGCAATTGTTAAATCCCTTGTGGAAAACTGGTCATGGATGGGAATACTGCCAGGCAGATGGGGCCACTCTGAGATAAGGCAGCTTTATGTTGTGTGGCGAGTTTTCTTTTCAGTGGCTTAATTCTCACTTCTACTTGATTTTTAAAAATCAGTTTTCTTTAAGAACAAAGAACAAAAAGCCTTACAAAGTACAAAATCACGTAGTATACTAAATATGCCTCCATGATGCCTCTCTGATAAAAGTTGGCTGTGACAGACAAAATGAAGATAGGTGATGCTGATAGGTAGGTTCTGGGGCCACTAAGTGTCAGTGAAGGACTCTTTTCACTAGGGAACAGGTAATTCACCAAAGCACCTGCCTAGCTAGGCATGTGGAATTGGCAGCAGCTGTGCAGCTGAAGAGGGATTATTGAGCAGGTGGTTGAAGAATCACATGCCACAGTGACAAGAAAATACTTGGTCTTCCATGGTTTAGGTTCAGTTCATATGTGTGAAATTGCTCTTTGTTTCATATTTCTTTTTTTTTTTTTGAAACAGAGTCTCACTGTGTTGCCTGGGCTAGAGTGCCGTGGCATCAGCCTAGCTCACAGCAACCTCAAACTCCTGGGCTCAAAAGATCCTGTCTCAGCCTCCCGAGTAGCCGTGACTACAGGCATGAGCCACTATGCACAGCTCATCTTTTCTATATATATTCTTCGTTGTCCAGATAATTTCTTTCTATTTTTTCAGTAGAGACGGGGGTCTCGCTCTTGCTCAGGCTGGTCTTGAACTCCTGAATTCAAACAATCCACCCGCCTTGGCCTCCCAGAGTGCTAGGATTACAGGCGTGAGCCACCGC
>CAUYSK010015803.1:0-13162 GCA_963575035.1 Avahi laniger | reverse complement strand
AGTAGCTGGGACTACAGGCATGCGCCACCATGCCCGGCTAATTTTTTTATACCTTTTTAGTTGTCCAGATAATTTATTTCTATTTTTTAGTAGAGATGGGGGTCTCGCTCTTCCTCAGGCTGGTCTGGAACTCCTGACCTTGAGCGATCCTCCCGCCTTGGCCTCCCAGAGTGCTAGGATTACAGGCGTGAGCCAACGCGCCTGGCCTTAAAGTTACTCTTTCTCCTTAATTTCTAATCCCCTTATCAGAGCTTCATTTTCTCTCCCCTGGACTATTAGAACAGCTTCTAGAGTAATTTCCTTGCTTCTTTCTCCGCCAGATTAAGTCTGTCCTCCTCCTGAGTAATTAATCTGAAATGTATTTCAAATGATGTCACTTTTATATGGAAACCACTTGAGTAGCTTCCCAGTACCCCTAGAGCCAAAACCAATCCCCTTATCAATTTAAGGCTATTGGGAATATGACCACTTCCTATTTCTCCTCAATTTTGTTGATCTTTCCAAAAAATCAACTTTTGGTTGCACTGATTTTTCTCTGTTCTCTATTTCATTGACCTCTAATCTTTATTATTAAATATTTCCTTCCTACTGCTAGATTTGGGTTTAGGTTGTTCTTTTTCTTCTATTAAATAGTTCCTTAAGATGTAAAATTATATTGTGGATTTTGAGATCTTTTTTGTTTTTTAATGTATTTGTTTATAGCTATAAATTTCCCCCTTAGCTCTGCTTTTACTGCATCCTATAAGTTTTGGATGTTGTATTTTTGTTCTCATTTGTCTCCTAGTATTTCCTAATTTCCCTTGTAATTTCTTCTTTTTTCCATTGTTTGAGAGTATGGTATTTAATTTCCACAAATTTGTGAATTTTTCAGCTTTATCTCTGTTACTGATTTCTAACTTCATTTGTTGTGGTCAGAGAAGATACTTTATATATGTATCTTTGTACACCTGTTGAAACTTAATTTGTGGCCTAACATATAGTCTATCCTAGAAAATGTCCTGTGTGAGCTTGAGAAGAACTTGTATCCTCTGTGGTGTTCTCCATCTGTGGTTTGGTGTCTGATGCTAATTTGGGGAAATTTTCAGTAATTGTTATTTCAAATATGTTTTTTGATCCTTTCCTTTCATTCTGGTATTTCCATTATACTTACTTTACATCTTTTATAGTTGTCCCTCAGCTCTTGGATAATCTGTTTTGATTTTTTTAGTCATTGTTTTCTTTGCTTTTCAGTTTTGGAGGTTTCTATTCACATATCCTCAAGCTAGAGATTCTTTCCTTAAGTGGGATTTAGTCTAAAATAAGTCCATCAAAGGCATTCTTCATTTTTATAACATTTTTGATTTCTAGCATTTCTTTTTGGTTCTTTCTTAGAGTGTCCATCTCTCTACTTACATTTCCCATCTTTCTTGCATGCTGTCTGTTTTGTCCATTAGAACACTTAGCATATTAATCATAGTTGTTTTAAATTCCTGGTTTGATAATTCCAACATCCCTGCCATGTCTGGTGCAATGCTTGCTATGTCTCTTCAGTGTGTGTTTTTTGCCTTTTAGTATGCCTTGTAATTTTTTCTTGGTAGCCAGACATGATACACTGCTGTAAATAGGCCTGTAGTAATATGGTGGTAAGGTGTAGGGGGAGGAGAAGCATTCTAAAGTCCTACGAATAGGTCTTAGTCTTTTAATGAGCCTGTGTGTCTGAACTGTGAACTACAGTGTTTCTCAGGCCTCCTCCCCCCACCAGGTGGGATGGGTGGTTAGTGGGGGCTGGAGTCGGGTATTTCCCTTCTGCCAGGTAGGTTAGGCTCTGATGAAACCCTGGCCAGTTAAGCTCTGGTTAAATAATTTCTCCTGAAGGCAGACCTTGTTAAGAAATAAGCTCTGATGTATTTCAAAATGGTTACTTTCCCTCTCCCTCAGCCAGAAACAGGAGAAAAATTTTCTTTCATATTTACTGTGAGAACCTTGTCAAGCTCCTGGAGGTAAAAATGCACAAAAGTGTGGGGCACTCTAAAGACTGGGTCCCCCTGGAGTTTTTATCTCTCGGACTTGTCCAGTTCTAGCCTCCAGCAATTTGTCAATTACAGTTTGGGTTTTCTTACCCTGGCACTAGTTCCTGTGGAGGTTTTAGCTCCAGTTAAGTTGTGATTCTGTGTATCCACCTGTCACTCCAATTTTGACAGCAGGAGTTTGCCTTATGACCTCACTTCTCTTATGAATCTTCGAGGAGTTGTTGATTTTTCAGTTTGTTCAGGATTTTACTCCTTGGGACACAGTGGCAACTTCCAAACTCCTTATGTGTGGAACTGGAAACCCAGGACTCCCTGGTTTCTTTCTCTCTCTCTCTTTTTTGATTCAGGGTGTCACTCTGTTGCTTGGGCTAGAATGCAATGGTGTCATCATAGGTCACTGCAACCTCAAACTCTGGGGCTCAAGCAATTCTCCTGCCTCAGTCTCCTGGGTAGCTGCAACTACAGGCATGCATGTGCCTGGCTAATTTTTCTATTTTTTGTAGAGAATGGGGTCTTGCTCGGGATGGTTTCAAACTCCTGGCCTCAAGCAATCCTCCCGTCTTGGCCTCCCAAAGTGCTAGGATTACAGGTGTGAGCCACCGCACCTGGCATATTTTTTATTTTTGTAGAGATGGGGTATCACTCTTGCCCAGGCTGGTCTCAAACTCCTGGCCTCAAGTGATCTTCCCACCTCGGCCTTCTAAAGTGCTAGGACTATGGGTGTGAACCATTGAGCCCGGCCTACCTGGTCTCTTTTTGATGGCATTCTTGGTTTAGTGGAGAAGGTGACATTAAAAAAATAAACAGATAACTGTAGTCTTTTGTGGTGCCAAGCCTAATGAGGCTCCGTGGATATACCCTGTCACTACCTGTGCCCCACACTCATGCTCCAGCCTTGTGGGCTGACTTTGGCCCTGCTCCATTTCCTTCTCTGCATCTCCTTGAATTCATCAGTCATGAGATAACTAGGGGATCATCTTACCCAGGAAACTTTTCTTTCCTTGTTCTTTGTCCCCCTCTGGGTCCATTGCCCTTCTTCTCTGTGTTCCCACAACACCTGTGCTATCCCTGTGGCTGCGTTCTGTCCCATGTTTGGAAAACACCTGTTTGTTTCAGTGTGGACAGTGAGACCATTAGCCCTCCAAGGTCCAGGTGCACACTGTGTTCATCTTCACACTTGTGGTTCCCACCCCATGCCTCCCTCCTAGTGGGTGCTTATCAAATATTTGTGGCTGGAGGATTTTATTTGGGAATCAAACTATTCTTACTGGATAACCACCTTGCCTGGACACAGAGCAGAGCCACCCAAGAGAATTGGAGTTTCCTTTCCCTTCTCAGAATGCTGTCTTGGACCATCCAAGGTGGAGTTTTTATTAGTACTTTCACCATCTTTCCCATTTGAATAGCCATTCAAGAGACATTTGAATATCCTTCTTCGTGAAGCTCCTGTTCATTTCTGTTGCCCGTTTTTCTGATTGTGTGTCTTTTTCTAATCAGTTTATGAGAGTTCTCTACGTCATCAGGAAAGGAATCCTTTGTCATGTGTATGGCATTGGAGAAAACTTCTCCCAGTTCTGGTTTGCCTTTTCACTTTCTTCTTATTGACTTGATGAATAGATATTCCTAATTTTAATGGAATCTAATTTAGTCTTTTTCTTTATGAGTGGTGCTTTTATGCATCCTGCTTATGAAATGTTTTCCTACCTCAAGGTTCTGAAATATTTTTCTGTGTTTCTTGTAGAAACTTTATTGTCTTACCTTAAAAATTAAAGCTGAGGTTGTTGTCTCCTTCTCAGTGTCTGAGAATAAGTTTTTAATATTTTATCATTATGTTGGTTGCTTTCTCATATCAAGGAAGTTTCTTTTCATAGTTTGTTAAGAGATTCTATCATGAATGGGTATTAAATTCTATCTGGTGCTTTTTCCTGCTTTTAAGATTATCATGTACCTTCTCCTTTATTCTGTAAATAAGCTAAATTTTATTGAATAAAATTTCAAATATTAACCCAATCTTTTATTCCTAGAATCAATCTAATTTAGTCATGACATTTCTCTTATTTTATCACTGGATTTGATTTGCTAATATTTTGTTTAGAATTTTTACTACTGTTTTTGTAAGTGAGTGGCTTGTAATTTCCTTCTTGTAATGTCCTTTTCAGGTGATATCAAGGTTGTACTGGCTGTAGAGGTTAGAAAATATTCCCTTTTTTTCTTTTCTCTGGACCAGTTTCTATGTTATTGGGTTTTATTCTTCTTTAAAAGTTTAGAAACATTTGGTGGTGTGAACTTTTAGGCCTAGAGTTGTCTTCATGGAAAGGCTTTAAGTTATGAACTCAGATAAATGGGTTGAAGAATAGATAATATACTCTTATCCATCTTACATTTTTACAATTTCTGGTGATGTCACCCCTCATTTCTAATACTGGTCATTTGTTGTCAGTTCCTTCTCCTATCCTCTCTTTTTCTCTCATCAGTATAGTTAGAGGTTTAAAAATTTTATTGATATTTTCAAAAAACAAACTGTATATTCCATTAATTTTTATCTATTTTTCTGTTCTCTGTTTTATTATTTTCTATTCTCACCTTTCTTACTTTATTTCTGATAATTTTCTTTTTTTGTGGCTTCTTAAGGTGAAAGGTATTGATTTTAGATCTTTCTTTTCTTATGTAGGCTTTTTAGCACTATAAATTTCCCTGCCCATATTACTTTAGCCACATCCCACAAATTTTTATATGTTATGTTTTCATTTTTATTCAGTCCAAATGCTTTCTTTTGTTGGTATTTTTTTTCTTTGATTCTTGGATTATTTAGGAGTATATTATCTAGTTTCCAAATACTTAGGGATTTTCGAGATGTTTTTGGTTATTGAATTTCTAATTTTTTATTGCTTTCACATTATGTGATCAGAGAGCATATTTCATATGATTTGAATCCTTTTATATTTATTTAGACTTGTTTTATGGTTTAGAACTATACTGTTTCTTGGAGAATATCTCACCACCTGCTGTGTGGCCCACCCAGTTCCTAAGTTTCATGGAAGACAATTTTTCTACAGATGAGGTTGAGGGTGGGTGTGGAGCTCAGGTGGTGATGCGTGGCCCAATTCCTAATAGGCCATGGACCAGTACCAGGCCACAGCCCAGGGGTTGGGTACTGCAGCATTAAGCTTATCATTATTGTGTGAATTGACAGGATTTATATATTATTTACTTAAAAATAAACAAATTGAGAGTGCTCAAAACTTTATTGCTAGGGTGGTGATGAAGTATTTTGGAGACCAGTAAACTACGGGAGTAAGTTCAAATTACTTAATAATCTATCCCTAATTACCTTTGCAGCTCTTTATCATCCTACAACCCTCAGCCATTCTCCTATCACATTACTGTGTGTTTTTCATGCCTCTTTCACTTTGCGTATATGATCATTCCATGTTAATGAAGATGTATTATCAGGTTGGGCTTCATTGAATAGCATAAAATAGAACCATGTTTTCTACCATTATTTAACACTGATTTAAATGATTCTAGCATAACTCTCATAATACTCCAGTACAGGATAAATGTTCATAAATACGATATGTTTCCTTCCTAAAATTTAAACTCCTAGAAGGCAGAAAAAAAGGATTTATTTAGGTTAATATTCCTGGCAAGCTGTGACAGTTTAAGACACATGGTAGGAGCTTTATTTTTTAAAAATTAATAAGGTAATACACTGTTTCTATCATGCTATCTCTTTATTCCACAAAGTAAAACACAAAACAAGGTAAGGGAACGTGCAAGCTACATAATATTTTATGGTGAATTCTCAAAATAAATTTAATAAGAATATCCCACGTATCTTTTTCATGCCATCCAATATTGATCATGTTGGATTGAACAGACATGTGCTGTTCAGGGATCTGTGTCATTCAAGGATGTAACTGTGAACTTCACCCGAGACGAATGGCTACGACTGAATGGTACTCAAAAGACCCTGTACCGTGATGTGATGCTGGAGAATTACAGCCACCTGGTCTCCATAGGTGAGAAGTTTTCTCTGTGTTATGCCCAACAGCATGTTTCTTTTCTTAGTTCATAGCTACCAGAACTCATGGCCCCTTTGTGGAGTTTAATAATATTCATGTGTACATTTCCAGGGACAATGATGATTGTTCCATTTTAGGCATAGAAAGAATGTGTTCTCACCTCCCTACTGAGAGGTTCAAATGGGCACCTTTATTGTGGGACTCCTTTGGCAGCACTTTCCTGTCCTTCAGGAGCCCCAATATCCAAGCAGTGCATCAGAAGTCTCACCCTGTATCTCGTTCACAGGATATTGCATCACCAAACCTGATGTGATTTTCAAGTTGGAGCAAGGAGAAGAGCCGTGGACATTAGATGGAGAATTCCCAGGCCAGAGTTATCCACGTGAGTTGGTTATCACCAGGCCAGAAACAAGCCAGTGGAAGTCAGGTCCCAGAGGGGTTGGTTCAGGGGTTGGAACCTTTGGACTATGTCTCAGATGACCTGAATTACTCCTTCATCTATCACTCATAAATACAAATGCTTTCCTTTCCTGCTTAACTTACAGGAAGGTTTACCATTCCTATACCTAAGATCTAATCCCTCCCTGCCTCATCTTTTACCTTTTTTCTTTGTTTCTCTAGTATTCATTTTCCCTCCATTTTCATGGACTCTTTCTTTTTTATCCCTCTTCCTCATATTAATTAATTAAAGTATTTATTCTGAAGATACTCATTTTAGGCCTACTCTGTACCCCTCATGTTCTTCTTCTTGGGGCTATACTGGTGAACAAAATGTCAGGTGGTAATAAGAACAATGAAGAAAATTAAAGCAGGCTAAAAGGAGATAGAGAATGGGTTGTGCTCTTTTAAAAGGTGGTCAGAGAATGCCTGTTTGATGAGATCAGCATTAGAGCAGATAGTTGAATGAAGTAAGTGTGTGAGTTGTGTGGCTTCTGGGAGTTCCAGGCAGAAGGAACAGCCACACCAAGTCTTTGGGGCAGGGGTTTGTCTGAAGAGTTCTGGGACTAGCAGCGAAGCCAGTGTGGCTGCAAGGAAGTATCCTAGAGGGAAGCTGGTAGGAGGTGACATCAGAGAGGTAGCCAAAGTCATATGATGCAGTCTTACAGGTCATGGTAAGGACTTTGACTTTAATCTGGGTGAGATGGGTAGCTATTAATGGATTTCAGCAAGAGAGTATGTTTAAAGAAAATTTATCTGGCTACTATACAGAGAAAATTGGAGATGAAGCAAGGGTGGTGACAAAAGTAGAAACAGAAAGACAGTGTGAAATGATGGCTACCTCCAAATACCATTGAAAAACCTTTTTAAAAGGCAAAGTTGAATTTATTGCTCACCCTGACAATTTCAGTAGCATCTTGGAAGAGAGTGAACAAAGTCAAATTATTGTGATTTGAGGGTATAATTTAAGGTTTGTTTTTAATGTGGAGGCCTGATTACTGTTACTATTGGATAAGGATCATGAGAGAGTGGTTTAGGATTTGTGGACACGCTGAGGATTGAAGAGTCCTGCAGAATATATAGCTGATTATCTATGAGAAAGTTGGGCAGGCTGTTTAACATACTGATTTCCAGACTAGAAAAAAAATTTTTTCCCTGGGGCTATGATGTTTTACTAAAACAAAATGATCCTTTCTAATTTGTTATTTTTTACTTTCTGTGTGTGAGGTATATGCTACACAATCCACGTTTTTAGCATTAAATTGTCAATATTAATTGTAACAATAAGAACATCAACAAGATTTTCATGAACCAACTGTAGGGTTTTGCTTTATGAGGCTCTGGGCTCAAAACTAGCCTGAGTTAAATACAACTCACATGGTAGTCAGTGTGTTAAAAGGGTTTTGGGGAAGCTCCCAAAATGAACAATAAAGTTTGCAAGTGTTATCTTTCTGGGAAGGAGTTTCCTGGAATGGTAAAGTTATGTTAATGAAGACAGTGGAATAGGGGTCATGTTAATGGAGATAGTCAGCTGTGTGGGTATTGATGGATTCAGCTCTCACAATTAGGAGATGTTTGTAGTGGTTCAGCTGAGAAATGATAGAAGCTTGGACTTTGAGGTAGTGGAGGTGATGAAATATGGCTGGATGTTTTGAGAGTAGAGCCAGTAGCATTGCTGTGGAATTAGATGTGGAGGATGAGAGAGACAGCAGAGTTAGGGATAACCTCAGTTTTGTCTGAGCAACATGATGATGGGGAGAGGATGTGTATACTGGGATGGAAAAACTGCACAGAAGCAGTTGGGGGGAAATATTTTAAAGAGGTTACTTTAGGAAATGTCAATATCAGGGTGATTATTAGTTATTAAAGTTTAGATATCGATTAGGCACTTGGAAATACATTAATAAAATCCGGAGTCTGGGAGAAGACAGGAGTACGTATATAAATTTGAAAATCATCATTAAAAGATGATATGCAAAGTCATGAGAGTGCCTTGAGGGAATAGATGTAGATAGTAGATAAAAGAAGAGCTGAGACCCGGGCCTTACAACACTTAGAATTACTATGCAGGAGGTAGGAGGAAGCCAAGAGATTATGATATCCTGGCAGCCAAGTAAAGGTGCTTTTCAAGAAGGAAAGAAGGAATTTCTGGTTTGAATATAGATGCGTGAAGTTAGCATTTTCCCCTTCTCTTCCTGTAAGTCATCCAAAACCATCTAGGATACTGAGAACACAAGTTATGATTTCCTACAAATCTGAGTAATGGTTAAAACCTGAAACTATGAAGTAAGTAGAAGAACTCCTGAAAGCAATAGAAGATCAACCTAGCATACATGCACCTGGAACCAGAGAGAAAGAGAGAGAGAGAGAGAGAGAGAGTGTTCTAGGGTAGCTGAACCCAGAGGAAATGTAAGGGACTTCTAAAATATAAATATAATAATATAATAATAATAATATCAGTTAAAATAATAAAAATTAAATAAATTTAAATGTTCAAGAATTCAGAGAATATTCTCATAAACCCTTTTCAAAGAAGATGAACTTCAATTAAGAGATAGTAAAATATAATTCAACAGGAGATTATGTGTGAATATTGAATTTAACTGAAAACTAAATCTAAAACCAATGTGGGGATTGGATCTCAGGACAGAATGTGAGTGTTGTAGACTTGGACAATGTAAAAAAAAAACCATTTAAATAAAACTGGGAAGAAGAAGGGGGAAACTGGTGGAAAAAAATTTATGTATGCTGGGTTTCTCATTTTTAATGGAGGTTGCATCAAAGGATAACATTTAAAGCCAACAAATCAAGTATATATGATCATCCCATGTAACCACTAACAAAGATGAATTAGAATTGGGTGGTGAGTAAGATATAGAAGAATGGAGAGAAATATAGTAATTTATTTATTGTTCATAGTAAGAAATCACTGGGAACTATCTAAAGAAATAGGTAACTGAGAGTATTGTAAAAAGTTTATAATTTTAAAAGTAACAAGTAAAATGGAAATATGATTATTTTTGTTACCAGAAGCAAAATACATTAAATAAAACAATGTAAACAGTGAAAATCTCTCTATATAATATAAACAACATAACATAAAAATGCAAGCTAAGATCAAATATATTTGCTTGAAATAGTAAATATAAACATACCAAGCTTACCAATTAAAATAAATGCTACTTTGGGCACTGGCCAAGATGGAGTAAGGTAAATATAGCCTATCTTTCCCACTTATTACAAATAAAACTCCTGATAGTACAAAAATCAGCTACTTGAGGGCTCTGAAAATCAAACAATAGCAAGAAGATTGAGAAGGGAGTCAAAAATTGAAGAGAGGATTCACATGGCTGTGAGTTTCCTATTTCTATTTTTTTGCTTATCTCCTGTCTTCGATCCTAGCATGGCCCCAGTACAGAACTGCACACATAGCAAGGGCAGCAAAAACTCCAAGGGAAGTCCTATCTTTCTGAACACATATTGGGAAAAGAGACCCATGGAGCTGGAGTATATGGGGGGATCCCCATGTTTTCCTCTCTTTTCCTTTTCCAGTCCTGCCGTAATAGTGGCCCCAGTTGTGGGGCTGTGTTATGGAATGTGGTGGTAGGTACATGGGCAGCTAAGACTCTGTGGTCAACTTTGTCATTCTGGCCAGAGGAAACAGGAAAAGGGGAACCTATGGACTGAAGAGGGTTGGGGGGAGGTTTATATAGGTTTTTTTCCTACTCTGTTTTCTCTTGCTGCTTCCTCTCTTGCTCTAAGATGGCCATACCTTAATGGAATTGTGGCTAAAATTCTGAGAAAAACCCCTCTTTTGGCCAGAGACCCAGGAAAGTTGCCCTTGGGAGTTGGATAGTGTTGTGGAGAATGCCAGAGAAGGAAGAGCTAGAAAAGGATCATCTAAATTGTGATGAGTCTGGTACAAGTCTGAGAGGCTCACTCCAGACCTGCATGTGTGGGGTAGATCCAAAGCAGCATAAAAAAGGCTTTGAGAACTAAGTAGCAACAAAAACCATTGCCTACACCCCAGACTACCACTCAAGTGACTCCTGTTCAGGTCAGACCCAATACAGGATACTAGAGTCTTTGAAAACTGAACTGATAGTGGAACTGGTGCCCATTAAAGGAAAGACAGAACACGCGATCTGAACCTAACTGGATTGATTGCCTCCTGAAACAATACCACCACAGTCATTCTTCAGAGGACCTAGAATTTCACAACATAATATTCAAAATTTCCAGAATTACTCAGAATACTAAGAGCCAAGAAAATCTGACCAATTTTCAAGGGAACAAGCAATCAAGATGATCCAGTTGTTTGAGTTGTAAGACGAGGACTTTAAAACAGCTATTGTAACTATGTTCCATGATATAAAGGTAAACACAAAGTGAATAGAAAGATATCAGAAATAAAAACTATAAAACTATTTAAAAAATCTAGAAACTTTAGACCTGAAAACTATAATACCGTAAGTGAAAAATTTGCTAAATATGATCAATAACAGAGTGGAGATGACAGAAGAGTGAGTGAATGTGGAGATAGATGAACAAAAATTACTCAGTCTGAAGAACAGAGAGAAAAAAGATAGGAAAAAACAGTAACAGAATTCAAGGACCTGTGAGATGATACCAAAAGATCTCATATGCATGTTATTGGAATTCCAGAGGAGGGAATATTCATTTTCTAGGGCTGCCATAACAAAGACTGGGGACTTAACAGAAATTTTTTTCTCCACTTCTGGGGGATGCACCAAGTCCAAGATCAAGGTGTGGGAAGGGCTGGTTTCTCCTGAAATCTCTCTCTTCAACTTGTAGGTGGTCATTTTCTTTTTGTCTTCAGTGGTCTTATCTCTATGAATGTCTATGTCTTAATCTCTTCTTGTAAGGACACTAGTCATATTGGATTAGGGCTCACCCTAGTGACCTCATTTAACCTGAATTAAAAACCCTATATCCAAATATAGTCACCTTCTGAGGTCCTAGGGGTTATGACTTTAACATATGAATTTTGTGGGACACATTCATCCCATAACAGAGGGAAAATAGAGCTTAGTGCAAAAAACATTAAAACAATAATAGTCAAAAACTTTTTTAACATTTGATGAAAGGCATACATTTACAGATTCAAGATGCTTGTTCTTGAATAACAAACAAGATAAATGTAATAAAAAAACACACCTGGGTACTTCATATTTAAAATACTGAAACTGAAGATAAATGAAACACCTTGACAGCAGCCAGAGAAAAATGATACATTCAGGGGAAGATGATTTGAAATGGCTATAGATTCTCATCAGAAACCATGGAGACAGATGACAAGTGGAATAACATCTTTAATGTGCTGAAAGAAAAGATCTACCCACCCAGAATTCTGTATCCAATGACATATCCTTCAAGAATGATGGAAATGGAGGAAAACTAAGACAAATCATCAGCAGACTTGCTTTAAAAGAAATCCTGAAGTTATTTTTAGACTGAAGGGAATTGATACTGGAGGGAAACTTCAAACTTCAGAAGTGAAAGAAAAGCAATAGTAATGATTAATATCTGGATAAATATAAATGACTGTTAAGTTCTTTAAAATATTTATGACTGTTGAAAATAAAAATGATGTTACTGTCTAGTAAGATTATAAATGTATGTAGATATAATACATATGACAGCTGCTACAAAGTGAGGAAGGTAAGGCATTTACATTTTATGTGAAGTGGTGGTAAAATATTAATGCTAATTAGACTGTGAGTGGCTATTGTAATCCCTAGATCAGCCATTAAAAATATAAAGAAATATAGTCCAAAAGCCAATAGATAAATTAAAATGGAATGCTAAAAAATCTTCAGTAAATTCAAAGGAAGAAAGAGCTAACAATGGCTTATACATTTTTAAAGGGTTGTGTAAAAAAGACGTAACAGAGACTGTATATTGCTCATCTAACTTAAAATATTTACAGAAATGTTACTTTTTGTCCTTTACAGAAAGTTTGCTGATCTCTGATCAATACAATTTTTTATGAACATGAATGCCAAAATCAAAAATAGAATATTAGCACATACAATCCACAGCACTTTAAAAGTGCGCCATATTAAAACAAAAAGGAAGATTTTTCTCTGTAGATACTCAAAAGGCATGAAACGGTAAAATAGGATTAGATGAAAAAAAGTCTTCCAACCCCATTTATGCATAAGAAGGAAATGCTAGATATATTACTAGTAAGTCACCACAATAAGGGTGTCCACTATTATTACCATTATTTAAAATTTTGGGCTGGGCACGATGGCTCACACCTGTAATCCTAGCACTTTGGGAGGCTGAGGTGGGCGGATCGCTTGAGGTCAGGAGTTTGAAACCAGCCTGATGAAGAGCGAGACCCCGTCTCTACCAAAAATAGAAAGAAATTATCCAGACAACTAAAAATATATAGAAAAAATTAGCCGGGCATGGTGGCACATGCCTGTAGTCCCAGCTCCTTGGGAGGCTGAGGCAGGAGCATCGCTTGAGCCCAGGAATCTGAGGTTGCTGTGAGCTATGATGACGCCATGGCACTCTAGCCCAGGCAACACAGTGAGACTCTGTCTCAAAAAAAAAATTTTTTTTTGAATGAGTTAGAAAATATAATCAAGGCTAGGCGCGGAGGCTCATGTGTGTAATCCTAGCACTCTGGGAGGCCGAAACAGGAGGATTACTTGAGCT